>JAHWFP010149640.1:0-34270 GCA_023313725.1 Lithobius niger
TCGGCTCGGTGTTGTGCTGAGGCAAAATCCAACAAAACCAAGCAAGCTAACATGAACCTTCACCCACAACATGGATGTAACACCAGAAGTAAAGACCCAAAAACCCAGAACGGATCCAACCCTGTTCAGACTTCTAACCCAGATCCCAAAGCTGTCCCACCAGGTAAAACATCCCCAAAGGCTGCCCAACTGCAGTTCACCTTGTGCCATGCATTTCGTGCAAAGCAGCCTTGTGGGACAGACCCAGCATGGCAACGAACACCTATAACGACACGAACGGGGTATCAGTGCATTACACTAAATCCAAACACCCTATAGAATGGAGCAAGACAAGTAACCACATTCATTTCAACTCCACAGGGGACTCACACCTCCGAGCACTGGAGTCCATTTTAATTAACCTCTTGAAAAGAAGCAACGAGAAACAACCTTATTCACCGAATTATAGCAGACCGACTGTGTATCAAGTGGAACCACAGAGAGCCATCCCTCCACCTCGCCAGCCTTGTGAATATCAAAGGGGAGGCGGAATTTCAAATACAACATCACAACAACCAAATGTGCTCAGTGCCCGATAATGCAGTACAGTATTAGCCTATCTGAAGAAAACAAACGTGTTGCAGCTTGTACAAAAACATGTAGAATTGTTTGTTGAACATTTGCTCAACCGCAGCATACAAACTTTTGTAATTAAGGGTAACTAATTTTTTCTTCACAAGTCATTTTTAGAATAAAATTGAAGTAGCAAACCATAGATTATTCAGTGACAGGTGGAGACCAACAATGGTGAAGGTTGCGCCAACTTGAAAATTACTTTCTTTTAGTGAAACTAACAACTGGCAGTGATTTTCCGCGCAACTCATTGTTAGGTCGCTTAAAAAAAAGTTGTTTGACTTAATTTTTTGTTAGTTAGTCAATTTTGGGCGTGTGTTTTTACAGTGGGGCCCACACACCGACCACTTTCACAAATCAGCGCAGGAAATCACTAACTCAATAAATTACGTAACGTACATACGCAAGTAAATAAGGGGTTGAATAGGGAAAAAAAACACGGAAAGCTGAAATAAATTTCATTAGTATCTTCCAAATAGGCTGCATATTAATTTTGAGCCCTTTTGTTGCCCTGGCTTTGACCGCCATCTTGGAAAAATGGTGGCCAAAATCAGTTTTTTTTTTGCGCGTGTCAAGCTTGACATTTACTTGAAAACATCAAGTCGTAGTCTACTTTGTTTTTTTTCTAATTCTACTTTAGTACTTACTTCACGCACATGATTACGCTAATCAAATCCTTTGAGAAAACTCCTAGTGAATGCCTAGTGACTTTCCAAGGCAAATTTTCAGTAATACGCTAATACAGGAAAAGCACTTGTGATTCTGTACCTTCTTCAGGCTGAAAACAAAACACTCAATTCAGCACACCAAATTTAAGAGCACATGATTGACCGCAATAGAAGAATTATCTACTCTCCATCATCACTTCAAACTTTGCACTCCACCTAAGTGGTATAGCGGGTGTTCTCCCTCTGTGTGGGCCTTTGTAACATGCTGCTCCACTGTTGATCTAACTTGTTTGATAGAGCGGGAGTCACAATTTGGGATATGTTGGAGTATGCTGGTTCTTGCAGATTCATAAGAAGAACACCTCTTCTGCTCCTGGATAGCAATGGTTTCCATAGCTCGGAGGTGTGCCTCGTTGATTTCGTAATATCTAACAAGACGTTTGTTCCTTTGCAATCATATTGAGCTGCGTGATTCTTGTGTTGACCGCGATGTTGTTTTTTTTCCTGCAAGTGGTGGTGGCCAGCAAGAGGTCACCGAGTCTCACGCTAATACGCCTCTTTGTTTCACTGATACATATGCTTGGGCACTTGGATAAGGGACAACATACACCACTTTTTTGATTGGAGGACAAATCACTGTCCAACCCCACAGACGAGCAGTTCCCTTGTTCCCTCAAAACAAACGCAATGTACATAATGTACTTTGTCCAAGTGCCTAAGCATACAGCGGTGAAACAAAGTGACGAGTTAGACCGAGACTCAGCAAACGCCCGTCGCCACCAACAATCGCAACAAGAAAAACAGCCATCGCAGTCCACCCAATGAACACGCAGCACAACATAGCTTGGAACGGAATAAACCTCCTCCTTATACCCAATAAAATGAACACTTAGGTAGACCTCCGAGCTACAGAACCACTGTCATCCAGCCGGTCCAGAAAAGAAGTGTGCCTCTTATGAATCTGCAAGAATTATAGCAAATTGTGTCACCCGTGCTGTCAAATAAGTTAGGTCAACAGTGGAGCAACATGCTGCGAAGGCCCACTGAGAGGGAGAGCACCAGCTCTACTAGTGATGTGGAGCGCGAAGTGTGAAGTGATGGAGTATTCTTCTACTGCAGTCTAATCATGTGCTGTTAAATATGGTGGACTGAATAAGGGTTTTGTTTTGAGCTTGAAGGCGACAGAATCACAAATGCTAACTGCGTTAATCCCAGAAAATTTGCCTTGGAAAGTCAACAGTTACTAGCAGTTTTCTCTAAGAACTTGGTTAGCGCAATCATGTGCTTAGGCTAATTAGAATTGATATTTACTTTAGAGAAAAATGTACGAATACATAAAAAGATGTACATAACATTCTCTAAAGAAAAGTTCTATACATACTACGACACATTGTTTGGCGATAGAGGTTCAATGGACTCTGAATATCGGAGTTGAGGGTCTGGAATTGGCGATTAGGAGTATAGCTAAGTAGTGAAAGTGAGTGACTCTGTATAAATTTGACAGATGCACATCCAAACGAACCCAAAATATAGTGCTCATTTTCTAACTGAAGGACGTTGACATTAGTAATGGCCAATTTTGATATTTTAGTTAATTTTGTGAAGGTGCCAACATGAACAGTGTGGTGCATTGCACTCTAATTCTAAATTTATGTTGTAAATTAATTAACTATGTCCAAGATGCACATTCTACATGAACAGTGTGGTGCATTGCACTGTGCAATTCTAAATTTATGTTGTAAACTAATTAACTATGTCCAAGATGCACATTCAAACGAATCCGTCATAATCTCGTTTTCTGACCAGTTTGTTCCACGCCTACAATGCCAAGTTCTACAAAAAATATGGCATGATAGCATAGTTATATGAGGCCATTGTAACCTTATGCAAATTTTAAGAAAACTTCCGAGCCATTATATTTAATTTGTGTAGACCACCAGCTCGTCTGCTTTGGTTAATTAGCAATAGCATACCTGAAGAAGATCGTCCAATATTCAAAAAGCAAACTGTAGTTATCTGGGGCACATGCCTACAACAGGAACGACTAAAAGCCTTCAGAATTTGCCACTTGCTAAACAGTGAGGGAAAATCTGCTGTAGGCGATTTCAGTTTTAATTTGCACAAACCGTAACCGGCGTTTATTGTGGTATAGACACGACATAATTTAAGGAAAATCGCACAATACCACACAGAAGAACAAAAGAAAATGTTCACTTAAATTTTCGGCGAATTACTGCGTTCGCCTTCATCGGCAGGTAGATAGAAAAAATACGAGTCACTACATCGTTCGTTTGAAATTCGTGCACGACGTGAAAACCCCTGAACTATATTGTGCGATGCATCTGGCGTGCCCATTTTCAGTCAAGTTTTGACGCGAGAATCTGCTACAAACATTGATCGCCTGGTGTGGCCGATTCTCATGTCAAAACTTGACCGAAAGTGGGCAGTGAGCACTCCTGATGCAACGCACGATGTAGATCAGTGGTTTTCACCTCTTGCACGAATTTCAAACGAATGATGTAGCGACTTGTAGTTTTCTATCTAACTTCCGATGAAAGCGAACACGACAATTCGCCGAAAATTTAAGTGAACATTTTCTTGTGTTCTTCTGTGTGGTATGGACAGTGGCGTAACTACAATGCTGCAGGGCCTGCAGTCGCAGGGGGGCGCAGAGGAACTGGGGGCGCAGTTGAAATGGAAAAAAAAATATTTGTTTTATGACATATAAACAAAACTACTAAAACAGATTATTTAATATTTACATAAATTTTATCCAAACTATATTATTAATTTAAAGTATGGGTTCTAAATTTCAATAAAATATAAAGGTAAGATGACTACTCCGAATAGTCATCTTACGTTTACAGTAAACTAAAGCTTTCAGCTAAACTTTACGAATGTATGGAAGTATCGGGAGTGGTGCGCAGCCAGTATCATAAAATGTTTAAATAAGTGTTTGTTAATTAGGTGTCTTAGTAACAGAGGCTATTATGGTTGATGTTGCACCATACAAATACGCTTGTTTCAATGAATTGTAAGAACTCATCGCACGATTTGAATGACTCGACCTTGACTGAGCTGCTAACAAAAATACGCCAACTTCAGCGTAGCTAAGTAACCGAATGGATGCTTGATATAGCTTGAATCGTTATTATCTGTGTGTATATTTATATATTACGTTTGCACCAAACTGTAGGCGATGTTTGGTACACGGGGAAGGCAGTAATTGTGACGCCCAACCAAGCGCGGAATATTAATGTAATAGGGCGTGCATGTTTATTCTTTTCACGGCGCAATGAAAAAGGGCGAACATGTTCATTCTTTACACAGAAGCAATGAAAAACGGCAAGCAAGCCCCCAAGAGCAGCATATTAACGCAATAGGGAGCGCATGTTCATTCTTTGCACGGTAGTAATGAAAAAGGGCCAGCAATGTGAATGGTAATGTTGATTAACAGTAACAATCAGTTAACAAACGAAATATTATGACGTGTATTGTTGATGGAAAGTTCTGGGCAATCCAACGCTGGGCCCCAACAGAAACAAACGCCAATGCAACAACAAACGGGACATGCTTTCTCGTGCTAGAGACCCCAGCTAGTTAAAACTTAAGTGAATGTAGCGATTGCGATAGCCATTTAGCTTTACGACAAAATGCCCCTGAAGGAAAGCATGCGTGAGAATTGGAAGGCGCTGCATAACCATACATAACATCTAGAAGCGCGCTAACACTTTGGTCATAAACTTAGTTACAGATAGTTAATATTATTTTATTAGGTTCAATGGCATGAAGTTGTTGCGTCAACAATGGTATTAAATATTACGTAAACGTTTGAGTGTTTACACCAGACGTTGAGCGAGATTACCACAAAGCTGGGGGAAAGTGCACATCTGTGGCATTCTGCTGATTTAATGCTACAGATTAGAGTCTTTAAACCATTACAGTTATCGTAATAAACAGTTAAATACTAGTACATCCTTGTTGTGATGCTGATAATATTTTAATTTGACAGCAATCTAGAAAAATAAACTTAGATGTAGTTATCAACACACTTGTAGAAATAAAAGAAAGACAAAGAATTTTAAACGCAACCACAAGCTAGAAATGCAAGTTGTATACGTGTAAGTAAAAATTAAATAAAAACAATTAAATATTAAAATACACCTTTGATTTGTCATAAAATGGTTTGCGGGTCCCTGGGTGTAGTGCGCACACTGGAATTTTGCACGGGGGCGCAGCGTGACCTAGTTACGCCACTGGGTATGGAGTGATTTTCCTTCAATTATGTCAGTTTTAATTCTATTCACCAAGTCAGTGACTTTAAAAAAAAAAGGGGAGGAGGGGGGGGGTCTAATCAACTGGCCACGTCTCGACAACTGTGCAAGTTATTAGGAATCAATGATTGGCAGCATTATGTCCAGAATTTTAAACCTACATTTGACGAATTCCTTTTAAAGGCCAACACGCTCGTTTCACTTTGGTTTTCCCATCAAATTGTAACAAAATTCTTTCGCAGTAACGAAACAGTCAATCCAACGTAATTGTTGAGTTGCAAACTCTTGGTACGCCTAGAATTTTACTCTGGATTTTTTGTCCTCTTCTACCGTCATCAGACACGTTGCAGAGTCACCGAAACACTTCCCTACAGGCTGTCACCACAGTTTAGCGCCGTTTCCTACAAGTAGAGGTTTGTTTGGCCATGGTGTCTCCCTCTCTTTGCATGGTGCTTGGAAGAGGGACCACCACTTGGCTGAGCTTTCAAAGGCAAGATCTGATGCAGTAATTTTCATAATCTCCGGTTCTTGGAAAATCATTAACGGAACTAGGGCACACTTGAAATGCTGGATGGCTATGCATTCCAGTGCTTGAAGATGTTAAGAGTCCAGTTGAAGAGTTTGAGTTCAGTAGACGTTTTTGTTTTCCCATGCAATGTTACGAAGGCAACCTACCGGAAGTGATGTAGGCACTTAGCAGGAAACCCCCGGCTTTAACCAGAGATACAAAAATAGGTCCAAAATCAACAGCAATACTTACCTGCACCCACTCGGCTTGCACCAAACCAATCCGATCCACATGTTGAACAACTGGTCATCTCTTGCAGACCAAATCAACTGTATATGCCGTTCCCTGCACCTTATGAGAAGCCATTTATATAGGCGAGACAAAAAGAAGTTTGCTTGAGGATACGCAAGCACCAGAATGCAGTGGAGAAAAGAGAAATGAAATATAGAGTGGCGGCACTTAAAATCCGTACCAAACATAACATCGAATGGGAAGAGACAAAAATTTGAAATCAACCTCACTACTGGACTCGCATATTCAAGCACTGGAATGCGCAGCCATCCAGCATTTTAAGGGTGCCTGAATTCCGTTACTGACTTGATAAAAACCGGCACACACCAGGTGTTCAGGAAAATTACTACATCAAATCTGACCTCCGAAAGCTCAGCCAAATGGCGAGCGCTCTTCGAAACAACATGCAAAGAGAGGAAGACACCATCGCAAAACAAACCGCCAATTGCACGCTAAATTCTAAATATTGTGACAGTAAGTAGGGCAGTGTCTTGGTGCTCTGTAAATTGTGCTTACGAAGGATTTTTAGATAAAAATCCAGAGTAAAATTCGCAACTAAACAATTCGTTGGATTGACCAAAGTTTGGTTCGTGCATAAGTTGTTCGTTACATACAATTTGATAAATCAAATTGTGGTGAAACTCTTACTGATGCATTTGCAAATTCTAAGACAAGTATGGTTGAACTGAGAAGACCAATGTAAACAGTGAAATGGAATCGTCCAATTCATAAACAATAGAACAACGTAACCTTAAAAAAAAATAATAAAAATTGTGTTCAGATTACAGAATCGGATGCGTTGGGTGGCCGGGAATAATACATGTTTGGTATACACTTTGCTCCTATCTAGATGTTTTTAATACATACCACTTAAACAGGCACTATAAAAACTTTCCTGAGGTGTCAGCAAATCATTTGAGAATAATTATGTCTGTGGGACAAAGAGATAAAAAAAAATTAACACAAACTTTTAGGTTACTGTAAAACACAAAACCCAAAACATAGTAAAACATACATGCTGCATCGTATGCCAAGCCAAAAAAATAACAAGCGGCTACAGCGACTACCTAGTCGCATCCGGTCTTCTGTACAGTTCTGCCACTACCAATAGTGAGGCACACTTCTCTATTACGCATTGCAACAGCTATCTCTATTCCCTGTAGCAGAATCAGAGCGACGCGCGACGCTACGTCGCAGTACGGCTAGCGGTGTTGCAGTACGATTTATCCTGCACTTTTTTCTTTCTTGTCTTCTTTTGCGATAATTTCACCAAAAATTTACAGATTTTCACGTTCAAACACACCATTTTAACTGTTTTTTCGAGAGTTTTTGAATGGTGCTATTGTCATGACGATAGCTTTGGTCTTTCTCAAGTTGTTTAGCAAATACAACCTACAAAGGTCTAGAAAAATAAGTTCTCGCAAGAAACTTGTTCATGGTCCTAACTCAAAATTTTGCACAATGCAAAATTCCACCTTCACACCCTACCTGCAACCCTACATACTACATAGACACCTCCCTCTTCCCGCAGACCGTTTTTAGCTGTCACAGACCGCCTGAAAATATTCTGCTTCTGGGTCTCTATTATATAATCTAAAAGCAGTAACCATCAGAATTGCCCGTTATAAATATGTTAGCTTTTAAGCTTAGGCTACTTTACATTTTAGGCGTAAGTGTCAGCGTTTAGGCCTAATTCACAACTTTAATTTTGTAAGTAGCAACTAACGGAGATTTGGATTGTATACAGTAAGCCTATTCATTTTTGCAACTCGGTATGCCTCCGGGCACACAGTTAGCGTTACAACGTAAGGCGCAACGTAGCCTATATAGATCAGTGGTAATAGGGAAGGGACAGGAGAGACGCTGTTGAGAAAGCCAACAGCGACTCATAGCAACTTGATGTTGCCATGGTAATGTGATTTTAGACCTAATTTTTTTAACGGCAGTTTTAGTTTCGTAAGTAGCGTATAGGCCTAATGGAGAATTTGGCTCAACCATAAGCCTATTCATTCATGCAACAATGCGACAAGACTCTTTTAAACAAAGCTAAAATGTTTGTGATTTTGCGGCTGCGTTAACACAAATCCTTAGGATTTTAATTCGACGATGAAAAGTCTATTAGCTATAAGGAGGTAACGATGTTTTAATTTGCTAGGTTATTTAACTAACTTTTGACACTGAATCTAACATTGTAAACAGTGGTCGTCTATCTGGTACCGTTGCGAAGTTGCAAAAAGCGACGGACGGACGGACAATGTCGTTGCAATAGTCTTCTCAGCCGGTACGGCTGTACAGAAGACTAAAACCCATCTTGTAGTATAAAGATTTCCACTAAGTTATTATTGTAACCCAACCCAAGTCACCCTACCATACGTGAATTGTATTCTTCCTTTTATTTAATAGCATAAATGAACAAAGCTGGTACTAGCATCAATGCAAGAACTTATCTCGGGCAGACGTAGGCACCCATAGGGGGTTTTCTTTAAGCAGAGAGAACATGGAGGAGCACAATGGGGCAGGGAGGACAATTCAATGAATGACAGGAATGTAAAACAAAAAGCCCAATTTTACCTTGGGGGGGGGGAGGTAAAAATTGGTTTCTATTGCCTAAGGAAAATATACACACCTGTAAATTTGTTGCATTCAGTTCCTGAGTGCTCATTACCTTGGAGGAATCAAAACTCTCTGGATACGCCCAGCATAGACACCCACCTGTGCATGCGCGGGTCCAGCACACGCAGGCCCTCCATATTTACGGCAATGGCCGGCCATCTACTTTTCCTCTCAATATATCAGCCGTGATGGTGAATCAAAAGGAGAGATTGGGTGGGTATTTACAGGTAGTGTATATTTTCCTTAGGCAATACAAATCAATTTTGAAAAAGCCCCTAGGTAAAATTGGGCTTTCTAGTTGCTGGGCAGAAAATATCAACTACCTGTAAATTTGGTTGCATTTACAGTTGACCTCGTCAATATAGGTGGGGGGCACCATCATGGCGGGTCCCCACGGATGTGAGCTGGGTCCCCTGTGACAGAGTTGTGGTGGATTGGTTGCAGGCGCAACATTCTCTGGTCACAACCGACTTCAGTGGCGTTGTCGGCCTGAACTGCTTAGCTTACTACAACGTGCAGAAAATGAACGAGTGCTTTGTAGTAGGCTTACATTTCCACGACATTTAAGTGATCATTCGATTCAGGAAGCAAGGTGGCAGGCGGTTGTGGAAACCTTCCCACTATGAATCCAAGCCGTGGCAGCGTCGGGACGGCGAGATGGAACGGAAAACGTGGCTGTTTATGCGGAGAACCACGTTGTTGACACATTGGGTAAAGGTTAAAGGTCAAAGTGCGAGTACAAGCAAAGCAAGACTTTCGTGTGGGAAAAGGGTGGTGGTAACTGAAGATAGAAAGCCTCCTTCCAGGCAATGGACGTTCGCCGCGAGACTGGTGGCCTGATGAAGCGATTGCGAGGGTTGCCTGCGAGGTGGGAAGACAGGCCTCGAAGCAAGGGACAAATACCATGGGCGAGAAGAGCGAGAGAGAGGTCGAGGCGAAATCACGATGCTTGGGTCGACTGCGGGACATGCGGCATGGAGACCACGATGGTTTCCGACGGTTGTTAAACTTCAAGGCAACATGTTGTGGCGAACGTAAAGCGTGACGAACGTGTTCCACGAGGAACAAAGAACGTAAAAACAAGAAATTTCTCTTCCAGTTGGAGCGTATGCCAAACGTTGCGGTATGCAGCGGGAGATCGTCGATGGCTTCAGGTGAGAGGGCGAGCTTTGACTGGGTGAAAGAAGAAAGAGAGATGAAGGACTGCCTGAAGGGTTTCCATCAAGTGATGCATCAGTGACGAGCTTGGGGAACGAGATGGGTAAGGCAGGGCCCTAATGCATGGATCTTTCGGCATGGGCTTGCCGTTGGGAAGCCAAGTGGGCTTTCGATGAACGCAAGCATCTGAGGCGAACGTGACTAACGTTAATAATAATCTTCTTCCCGTGAGGACATTTGACGAACGTTTTCGGCTCGCAGTGCAATGAGATTGGCGACGTCTTCAGGGGCATTTGGACTGGTTTCATTAAGTTGAGCGTCTATGACGAGATCGTGAGGGAGAAAAGGTGTAGGCAAGACCATGACGTAAGGATCAACAAGCGCTTGCGGGCTGGGAGGTCAAGATGGACTTTCGACGAACATTGCGCTTCCACGGCGAATGTGACGAATGTGGCGAACATGTTCCGTAATGGACAAGTTCCGAGAAGAAGGAAAAACAAACGTTCAATGGCAAAAGTCTTCGTCCAGCAGGGACTTTCGACGAACGTAACAAGGCATGGGAGGAAGTCGATGCGGCTTGAACGGTGAAATTCATCAGATCTAGAGGTCGAGATGCGAAGTTAACAAAGTTGAAGCCTGCTGGGAGGGTTTTTCATCAAGTTAAGCACTCATGACGAGAGCGTGAGGGAGAGATGGCAGAGCCAAGACAACAATGTAAGGATCGATCAGCAGGGGCTTGCAGTGAGGCCGTAATGGGCTTCGATGAGCGTTACACTTCCTCGGCGAACGTGACGAACGTAACAAACGTAGCGAACGTGTTCCCTAACGAACGGCAAAATTTCAAAGACTGGAAGTCTTCGTCCTGTAGGATAATCGACGAACGGTTCGGCGCATCGGGAGGAAACATACGACGTCTTCTTGTAAAAGTAAGGAGAAGCAGCACAAGACGAGAGACAGATGTCTGCGGGAGACGTTCATGGATCCAATTTCGAGAGGGGGTCGTAGGAGCGAACGTGTTCAAGCGAACATTCATAGACAAAAAATCATCTTTAGCAGGCAATTCGGCGAACGTAGATGTGGCCTAACGTCTAGATGCGAAGCAGAGTTGAACGCGTAACGGGACAATGGCACGCTGAAGGAAAAGAGATGGCTAGCTATTGCCGTAACACCATTATGGAGGGCCTGCGCGTGCTGGACCCGCGCTGGTGGGTGTCTGAATTGGGCGCATCCAGAGAGTTTTTTTCCTCCAGCGTAACGAGCACTCAGGATCTGAATGCAACAAATTTACAGGTAGTGGATATTTTCTGCCCGGCAACTAGAAAAACTTGGGTTAGTAATGATCGGTCCAAATTGAACATTCTTGACCTTGGAATCAATAGTATGCTAGTCAAACAGCCTTTGTTTAATGGTTTTTACGATTTTATCCACCAAAACGTACCGTACACCCACAAGGGGAGAGAGGGGGTGTGAGGTGGGCTTCTAAGCAACCTAGTCATTGTATTTGGATTCCTTTCAACAGGAAACTTTTGAACCTGGATCGCATCACCAGAACTGGAGACAATGCCTATATACAACTAGAAATTAACACTTGCTTCTTGACAAGGAACGAGTTACATTTACAAAGTAGCGATAAGTTCACTGCAAATTGTCAGTTATCGTAAATCCTTGTATCCCCGGCTACTACAAAATTTAGAATGGAAACGTACGGTATCAATACATGTTTATGTGACGGACTTGCACTTTTATAGAACTTTTTTTCAAATTCGAAGTCATTTGGCCCGTGTACAATTACAGACCGGCTACTGCTAATACAAGAATGGGAATAGACCGGCTACAATTAGAGACCAGCTACAATTGAGGATCCTGCCACAAATAGAGGATTACGGTATTGAGTCATGATATCCTGACTCGTGATATTGCAGGCGAACGGGTCACGTCACAAACAGACCAGTAACTGAAACATTTACCATTGTAGTGTCGCACAGATACTGTATATCTACATCATTAAAAACTTAGTGTGCGGGGGAGTGTACGTCTACTCCTCTACAACTAAGGCACCTACTAAGGGCGACATGTAATCGATAATTCGATAATATCGCGATACAAATTTTTGTCGATTATCGTATTGCACTTTTTCTGATTTATTGAATTACTGTATCGTGCAAACCTCGATGCTTAAATTGTCGTACCGGAATACTGAAGCTAGAAACAAGTGATTTGTGGAGTTTTGTGATGAATTACAAGGGCTCTCCAACCAAGTGTGCAATGCTGTTGCTACCCACTTTAGCTCATGGGAGAATTAGTTTAATGCAAACAGTATGTGAGCATAACTGCTAAATTGTACCTACATGGTGAGGAAGTCATACGCATTTTCATGTCTACTGGGCAAAAGGAGTGCCACACAATTCACTGTAGGCTTTAACCAAGGTTTTTTCATTAACAAAATTAAAATGGTTACTCCAGCCTCAAAATTTGTTTTATCGAGAAATTATAGATCATCGCAATAATTTTAAAAGTTTTATCGGGGTAAAAATAAAAAGTTTATTGTATCATGCTACTCCTAGCACCTACAAAGGGTAGAGTAGCACACAATTAAAGTTAAGATAATACCGCTCACGTTAGCCTATTTTCATTGCAGTAACTTGATTTTTTGACCCTCAAAAATGCGATACACTGCTCTAAAAATGACTAATGATGTCAGCGTTTGATCAGACAAACTGAAAATCTGATTCACGACGCCAAAGTTCATCAGGCAAAGTTGCGTTTTTTGGCAAACGTATCAGAAAGAAGCTTGGTTGCAAAAAATAACCTAACAGGACGACATATTTTGCATCATACTACATACAGATCTTGAAATTGGTTTTACTACAAATGAACGGATGCACACAAAAGGCTTAAAATTGGTTTTACTTCAAATGAATGGACGCACACAAAAGGGCATCAAACATTTGCGTTTCTGAAGCACGGAGGTGAGTGGATAGAGTGAACAAAGCGAGCTATTTCCACGTAAAATAAACCTTTTCAGAGCTTGTCTCGCTTTGGTCTCTCAATCCTTCATTTAGCATTACTCGCACCATTGAGAGCCTTACTTCCAGAGAAGTAGACATACAAACATGCAAAGAAACAAACAGATCAGATGTTTAGAATGGTGTAGGTTTAAAATGCAGGCTTGCCGAGGAATGTGGTACTGTGAACTGCAATTAGTTTAAAATAATCAGTGCATCGATTTTGTGATATTCGGCAGGTCTAAAAAATTAAGTGAAGCGTGGATTGACGCCAACAGAGTGGGCGAAGCGAACGACACGGCTAGTTGATTTAAAAAATAAATGCCACTTAGGCAAATTAAATTTGTGGTAGGTTTCTATACACAGAAGAGCAGGTAGCAAGCGGGGCAAGAAAGACAAGTGGCTCCAGCGACTACCTAGTTGCAAGCAGGGTCGGCAACGAATTAATCAAAATGATTTAATCAATGATTCATCAATATAAATCATTGATTTAAATCATTTTAAAATTAAATATGAAATTAATGCAAAACTACAAGAATATGCAAACTAAGATAAATAAGCAAAAAGTTTCCAGCAAGCTCCAACACTAGCTCACTATTCGGTTAAAACTCCATCTGTTATGGGTAAAGACTTACGGAAGAGGGGTAAGACTCTGGGATCGATTAATTGGGCTATGAAAATTATCCAAATATAGTTCCAGCTTTCACTAAATAGCCTATAAAGCCAAACCATTCTCTTAATATATGTTCATCCAAAACATGTCAGTTCGGTCTAGCCACTCGAATGGTGGACTTCACGGGGTAGGACAAAGATGACCAGGAGGTGATCGATGTAGCAGAAGAGTTACACACTGCCTAATACACATGTGGAAAGGATATTTTCTAGTTTTGACTAGTGCAGTGCAAACTTCAAAATCGTTTTGGCTTAGGCAAAGCTGCCAATTTAGTGTTTTTGTTTAAATCTATGAATAAAAAAAATTACAGGGAACTAAGCAAAAGTGTCTTTGACTAATGCAATTAGGCTAGCAAATGACAAGACCCAATTATTTGTGAAAAATTGTGTATATTTTGAGTAGGAAAGCCAACCAAGTTCCCATAATTGAAGCTACTGTATGTTAAGCATGAAACTAGAACCTAGAAAGTTGTCATTAGCAGGGATGCTGCCGGTGTGAAAAAATGTGAAAAATGTGAAAATTTGCCAGTTGTAAAACAGTATGTGAAAAATACGCGAGTTGGTGTGAAAAAAAAAAAGCAAAACACACAAACGAAGTAAAAACAATCCAATTATCCGCCCTAATTTTACGCCCAGAATTACGCAGGCATGCCTGTAGTTAGAACACACGTGTACACACAAACAAAAATTGGTCGGGTTTACGGGCAGATTCGATTAGAAGTCGCTTTCGCTTTCTTGAGTGAAATTATACGGAGAAAACACAATGGTTACCGTACTAGAAACAAAGAAATTTTATTAAAGAAATGTGAAACAGGTACGAAAACGAAGAAATAGTGATACGAAAATAGGAGTAGGTACGTGAAAAAAAAAAAAAAAAAAGGTATGTGAAAAAAAATGAAAAGCGAGCATGTGAAAAAAAGAAAAAAAAAATAAAAAGGGGGAATATTAAAAAAGCTGGTACTCCCGGCAGCACCCCTGTTTAGGCTAGATAGTAGATAGCCTACTTATTGTAGCAGCTACTTTGAGTAAGATACAATAGCCGACTAGACTACTACCAAGTTCTTGTAATTACTGTTGAAACTATCTTGAGTATGAAACAGCCTACTAAGTTGCTATAATTACTGTTAAAGCTCTTTGAATATGCAATTGTAGCCTACTACAGTGCACTACTAAAATAATTTTTTAGTTATTTATGTGTACACAGTGTCCCATAACTTTTAAATAATGTTTACTCAAGTTTTGGAAAAAAAATTGATTAAATAAAAAAAAATTGATTTAAATCAAAAAAATCGATTAATTGGATTTTTTGCAAAAAATCATGATTTTTTCCAACCCTGGTTGCAAGCGGTCTCTGTACACTTCTGCCACTTTTTCAACGAAAATGTTGAGGAACACACCTCTGTCACGCACTGCAACAACCATCTCTTTTATATAATCGAAAAGTAGTAACCATTACAATTGCTGGTTAAAAATGTGTTAGCTTTTAGGCCTAGCTTTAGATTTTCGCCCAATTTTTTTCCTACCGTTTTAATTTCTGAAGGAGCAGCTAGAGAGAAGTAGGTTCGAGACCAAGCCTATTCATTCATGCAACATGATGTCGAGATTTTAAATGAAGCTAATTTGTGTCGTAAGAAATCCTTTTGTTTTTTTTTTACGGTTTTTGTATCTTCCAGTAGTGCGACGATCAAATCTTATTACATATGTTGTTAAAGGGCAATTACATCCATTTTGACATGCATGTTTTACTTTTGGACCACTTAAACAATAACTAAAAACAAGAATTGCGGTAAGAATACGTTAAAGTACGTCTGATACAACAATATAATTACTGCATCACAAAAACACGACACGGAGACCGCCATTATTTTGCGCAACGCGTAGAAATTAATACCGACAGATGGTAGCCATCGATTTCGACTCGCAGCTGATTGAGATAGCTCTATTGGCTGTGAGAGCTCAAGCGTCCGACGGCTTTAGCTGGCCACTACAACTGTCAGCCAGCTAAGGCCGCCGGTCGCTTGATCTCTCACAGCCTACAGAGCTATCTCAATCGGCTGCGAGTTGAAATCGATGGCTACCATCTGTCGGCATTAATTTCAGCGCGTTCCAGCAAAACAATGGCGGCCCCCTTCTCGTGTTTTGGTGATGCAGTAATTATATTGGGGTATCGGACGTACGCAACGTATTCTTACCGCAATTCTTGTGTTCAGTTATTGTGTAAGTAGTCCAAAAGTAAAACCTGCATGTCAAAATGGATGTAATTGCCCTTTAAGTTATGTTGAGAAAGCCTATTAGCTATGGAAGCTACGATGCTTTAATTTGCAGTGCTTTTTAAACAGGGTTCGCACACATCAAAAAAATTCGTTATAAGCACTTTTAAGGACTCAGAAGTACTTTATAATGGCCATTTGTAAGCACCTTTCAGTAACAATACAGCCTAAAAAGTCACGCTTCCAGTAACGGTTGAAAATAACTTAGGTTAGGTAGGTAAGATTTTTTTTAAATAAATGTTTTAATAATAACCAAATGTACTGTACACTAACCTTAATTTAAATGTTTCTTTAAATGTAGTACAAAAAGTTGAGTTTTTGTTGTAAATTAAATTACATTTATAAGAAACAAGTCATATTTTCAGGCCCAAATAAGCCCTTTTAAGGACCTTTGGAGCGTATTTGGACCAAGAAAGCACTTGTAAGGTCCTTACAAATGCCAAAATTAACTTGTAAGCACTGTAAGCACCCTGTGCGAACCCTGTTTAAAGTCCTTCACAAGCACTGGAAAATGCTGACGGACGGATGGGCAGATATAGTCGTTGCTATGCTAGTCTTCCAAGCCGTTTCGGCTGTACAGAAAACTAAATAAATGACCACTGATTGTTGCAGTGCACAACCAGTGGTAATCGCGGCAAAAAAAAAAAAACACAGCGACTTGCACAGTAACCACGTCTAGCGGCCAGGTCACGTCAGCCATTTTCTCTTGATCACGCAGGGAAAAACGAAAGTGGAGCAGGAAGTAGCAATTTGGTAGGTTAGATTACTTGACGAGAAAGCTGCTAAAAATAAAGTAACAGATACTGAGCACACCCTTCATTACAAACATGAGATAAGGACTTGTTTCCAATATTTTGTTCAAATCTTAAAAGGCAAAATGCAGGCAAGTTTTTTATTACACAAGGATGTTTGTAGTCTTTTGATTAACTTTCGCTTTCATTGCAATATTCGCAGAAAAGTCATGATATACCAATGAAAAACGCAACTACACACACAAATAACACTTCCACACTGATCACGAGCGATGTCTGCAGATGACTGAATGCTCTTACTTCAATTGCCAGTGTGTGACAGGCTATTGAATCATGTGTAAATATCGGTTGCCGCAACTGCCTAGTACCAACTTGGCTCTGGGGGATCCCGTGACGGCCAAGCCCGCAGCACAGTGTTACATACACCGTAACCATACCGATTCACCGAAGTGACCTAATCGCCTAGTGTGCACACATGGGCTTGTCACAAAATAAGCATAGCGTAGCCGCTTCACTACGGTTTTTTTGTTGTTTTTTTTTTTGGTGGGGGCGGCTCCGCTTATTTTGTGACAAGCTCCTGTGAGTGTTCAGGTGCCCTAATGGGGGGTGTAGGCGGGTCCACTACCGCAGAAGCTCCAAGCAAGATGGCCGGCCTATCTAGATTCCGGCGCGTGAAGTTTTCCGGCTAAGTTTTTGGTTGCGTTTTCTGATGTTATGTAGTTAGCGAGCGCGATAGCGCAAGCGAGGCTCGTAATTTGGAAAAAAACTGACATCATTTTCGTGAACGGAGACCTTGATTTACCTTTTACACCAATGGCGATAGTACAACCTTCCACATATACAGATCGATGGTGGACGAGCTTGGAGCCGCTGCGGTAGTGGTTCCGTGTAGGCATCTTTAAGACGGAATAACGTGCACCACTGCTGCAAATCGTAACAATGAATAAAAATGGGGATTAAAAATGAAAGGTGACGGGGGTGGCTTCCTTGGCCCTTACCCTGGCTATGCCACTGTCAGTGAACCACCTCTTCACTAGGCATAGGAAGTGTTAATATTTCAAAGGCTTTTCGATTACCTAAAGTTTGCGATGCTACAATAACATTCACACATTTCATTATTTTTATAAGCAACCACCACATAGGCAACAAACACTTCAGGCTAACAAAACCACCAGGTAAACGATAGGGAAAGTCATCACAGCAAATGTATTATCCTCCGTTAGAATGGCCTTGGAGTTAATGAAACACTTGCTTACTACGCCAAATGAAACCGTTAAGATGCACGTTTAATAATCGCTTTTGCTTTTCATTTCAGTAATAACACATACGCAATGTCGCCGTAGCGTACCATAAAAAAAATACTTGCCCGGGGATAGTTACGTTTTTTTTCCCCCTCCCTCAGTAAACCGTTGTGACGCCAGCAAATGAGCTCGGGGAAAAAAACCAACAACAGAGCCGTATTGTCAACGATACTCACGTCAGTATATCATATCAAATTTTGAAGCTGCATTCTGGCATTAATACCGTTTACAAATACGGTAGAATTGACAAAACCAAAACACCAAAGCCTTAAGGCACATGGAGTCATTTTCAGGAAGTAGAATTAATACGACAAGCTGATTGGTCAAATCCCAAAAATGTTCGGATGTTGTCATTGGGCACACCCAAAAACCCAGCTAGAGCGACCTGACATCTGGGGGAGAATAAAAGAGAAATCCACTTTCGATTTCGCTTCTTACCACTGATGTTGACAGCAAATCTCGATTGGCCGTTCAATGACGAGCTAACCTATAAACTGGGAGCGTTCAAAAATTACATAACACCTGGAGGGTGGAGGAGGGGATGGTATTACTATCTGTTATGATGGGGTTGGGGGGAGTACGACGAAGTGTTACGTAACGCACTAGTTTTCGCTTTTTTTTCCTAATTTTTTTCGCTAAATTTTTTTAGTTAAATTAAAGCCACCCAAAACCAAACCTAGTAAAAGAGAAGCCGCCAAGTTTCCACAAAAGGGTCGGCCTTTGAAAGTAGCGATATCATTGAACCTGGGAAAGGACGCCAAGGTTAATCCTATTAGCCAAGTTAATCACACCTAATAATACTTTGGATGTTAAATGAAAACTTGAAGATTGCTACCGCTAGTAGCAATCTTCTGAAAGCAGACGAATTCTGACAACATCTAGCGCTATGTAGTACCATCTAGCGTTTGCTTGCACCAAGCGAAGGAATGCATAACGGCATTTCTTTTAACGAAACAAACAAGCCACGACATCCTTAATTATGGAGTGAAAATTTGGTTCATCTTCGTGCACCTGCGAGCAAGCTATAAAGGTTAACAATATCAATGTCGCTAGACGGTGCCACGGTATTTTCGTTCGCATTTCAATCGGTGATAGTGCCACTTTAACTTTCGAACTATTAGTAGGTGCAATTAACTTGGCTAATAGGATTAACCTTGGTGGCATTTCCCAGGTTGAATGATATTACTACTTTCAAAGGCCGACCCTTTTGTGGAAACTTGACGGCTTCTCTTATACCAGGTTTGCTTTTGGGTGAATATCACAACTTCCATAGGCCTTGAATACATAGAATCCCGCGGTCTAATCGTCACCTCTACCATTTTTGTCTGGAGGTATTTTATGTCCATAGGCCACTAAATCCCTGATTTAACCCACCACAAATTGCAACAAAAGGTTTCATGGCTGTTCCTAACTGGAATAAGCGTGCTGAATTCGAAAAAAAAATTGTTTATCCACCCTATCTGCTGCTGTTTTCCTGGAAATAAATAGGCCTAATTTGCATATTATAGTTAAAAAATGCCTTTACAGTAATACATATATGGAAATACAAAGGAAAGTTTAGTGTTCCTTGCATTGTGAGGGAAATTTTTTGCTGGAACCTACTCTAAAGGATGTGCACTTTAAGATTATGAGGGGTTCCAAGCTGAAAACCTTGAGCAATAAAGATGGGGACCAATTTAGCACCCAATTTTTACAAAATTTTCGCCATTTTCGCCTATTGCGCAAAAACTGTTAGTGTTACACAAAAACTGTTTGAATATAAAATGTTTACAATAATGTAACCTACAATGTAGGTCCCATACCTTTTTTCCATATCTCACGGTTTCGAGAAAAATGGCCCAACCTGACAATAGTCATGTTGGGCCATTTTTGTCCATTTTGGCTTATTTAATGCTTGTAGATGTCTGAATATGTGAATAAATCTGAACTTTCAATTGCTGTAGCTTAGTTTATGCTTCAGATGGATGAATTCAATTTGATTCATTCTAAGGGTGGTAATGTCTTCTTTGAATCAAGGGCAAGGAAAAGGATCTACCACTATTAGGGACCGAGCCACGCCCGTTTTACTAGGGGCTGGTATCATAGTTATTGTTCAATTTTTTACTCATTTTCAACTTTCAACTGCACTTGTGACGTTTCTAATTCTATGAATGACTCTAATTAGGTTCATTCGAAGGGTGGGAACGTCTTCTTTGAATCAAGGGCAATGAAAGGGTCTATCACTATTAGGGACCGAGCCATGCACGTTTTACTAGGGGCTGGTATCACAGTTACCGTTTAATTTTTCGCTCAATTTCAACTTTAAACTGCTCTTGTGACGTTTCTAATTGAAATGGATGATTCTACTTAGGTTCATTCGAAGGATGGGAATGTCTTCTTTGAATCAAGGGTAAGGATAAGGGTCTATCAATTTTAGGGACCGAGCCACGGCCATTTTACTAGGGGGTGGTCTCACAGTTATCGTTTAATTTTTCACTCATTCTCAACTTTCAACTGCACTTACGACGTTTCTAATTCAATGAATGACTCTAATTAGGTTCATTCGAAGGGCGGGAACGTCTTCTTTGAATCAAGGGCAATGAAAGGGTCTATCACTATTAGGGACCGAGCCATGCCCATTTTACTAGGGGCTGGTATCACAGTTACCGTTTAATTTTTCGCTGATTTTCAACTTTAAACTGCTCTTGTGACGTTTCTAATTGAAATGGATGACTCTAATTAGGTTCATTCGAAGGATGGGAATGTCTTCTTTGAATCAAGGGTAAGGAAAAGGGTCTATCAATTTTAGGAACTGAGCCATGCCCATTTTACTAGTGGTTGGTATCACAGTTATCGTTTAATTTTTCACACATTCTCAACTTTCAAATGCACTTGTGATGTTTCTAATTCAATGAATGACTGTAATTAGGTTCATTCGAAGGGTGGAAACGTCTTCTTTGAATCAAGGGCAATGAAAGGGTCTATCACTATTAGGGACCGAGCCATGTCCATATTACTAGGGGCTGGTATGACAGTTACCGTTTAATTTTTCGCTCATTTTCAACTTTAAACTGCTCTTGTGACGTTTCTAATTGAAATGAATGACTCTTAATTAGGTTCATCCGAAGGGGGGGAATGTATTCTTTGAATCAAGGGCAAGGAAAAGGGTGTATAACTTTTAGGGACCGAGCCATGCCCATTTTACTAGTGGTTGGTATCACAGTTATCGTTCAATTTTTCGCTCGTTTTCAACTACAACTGCTCTTGTGACGTTTCTAATTTAGATAAATGATTCTGATTAGGTTCATACGAAGGGTGGGAATGTCTTTTTTGAATCAAGGGCAAGGAAAAAGGTGTGTCACTATGCCCGTTTTACTAGGCGCTGGTATAATAGTTACCATTCATATATTCGCTTATTTTCAACTTTCAACTGCTCTTGTGACGTTTATACTTTAGATAAATGACTATAATTAGGTTCATTCGAAAGGTGGGAATGTCTTCTTTGAATCAAAGGCAAGGAATAGAGTCTAACACTATGCTGGACCGATGCATGCCCGTTTTACTACTGGCTGGTAAACAGTCATCCTTCGATGCTTGTATGTTGAAATGAACCAAAAAATAAACATGCAGTATAGTACTGTACGGTACTTGCCCCTAGCTTATACTCCTTAACAGTGGCAGATACTTTTAATTGCCCTTGATTCAAAGAAGATATTCCTACCCTTCGAATGGACCTAAATGGGGTCATTCGTGTAAATTAGAAACGTCATAAGAGCAGTTGTAAGTTGAAAACGAACGAAAAATTGAACGGTAACTCTGATACCAGCCCCTAGTAAACCGGGCTATGGCTCGGTCCCTAATAGAGGTAGACCCTTTTCATTGCCCATGATTCAAAGAATGCATTCCCATCCTTCCAATGAACCTAATTGGAGTCACTCATCTAAATTAGAAACTTTACAAGAACAGTTGAAAGTTGAAAAAGAGCAAAAAATTGAACAATAAGTGTGATACCAGCCCCTAGTAAAACGGTCGTGGCTCGGTCCCTAATAGAAGTGAACCCTTTTTATTGCCTATAATTTAAAGAAGACATTCTAACCTTTGGAATGAATCAAATTGGAGTCATCCACATGAATTATTAAGGACGCAACAGCAATTGAATTTCAGTTGTATTCACAAATTAATACATCTAGAAGCATTAAATAAACCAAAATGGCCGGAAATGGCCCAACACGACCGTTTTTCTCGATAACTGTGACATGTGAAAAAATGGTATGGGACCTACATTGTAGATTACATTATCGTAAACAAATTATATCCAAACCGTTTTTGTGTAACACAAATGGTTCTTGCGTAACGGGCAAAAATGGCGAAAATTGAGTAAAAATGAATGCCATTTTGGTCGCCATTTTTAATGCTCAAGGTTTTCAGTCTGGAACCCTTCAGAATCTTAAAGTCCACATCCTTTTGAGTAGGTTCCAGCAAAAAAATGCCCTCATAATGCAAGCTACACTAAAATTTCCTTCGTCTTTCCATATACGTACTAAATGCTTTTTTTTTTTTAACAATAATATGCAAATTAGGCCTATTTTTTCTAGGAGAACAGCAGCAGATAGCGTGGATAACAATTTTTTTTTCGAATTCAGCACGCTTATTCCAGTTAGGAACAACCATGAAACCTTTTGTTGCAATTTGTGGTGGGTTAACCCCTTTTTTGGCCTGTATTTACTCGCCTACTATAAATTTTCTCATTCATAATCTTCATATTTGCTATTGCCCAATTAGCCGTTACATCAATTAGCCAAATTGACACAGGTTGGTTTATTGTATGCCCATGTTGCACATTATTAAGTTTGTTCAATTCTATTTCTGAGCGCACTGGCTAACAGACGCTGATTTTCGTTTGCTTCGCTCGCTCAATTAGCGCATCCCCCTTTAGTTGCCCCTCCCGAAGTTAATTTTCATCACGCAATGAAGCTGGAATTGCTCACTCACTCATCTACTTGGCTGATCGTCTACTTGTTGGCATCACACTAGCGCATGTTTAGCGTAACCATCATATTTCGGCACATTACTAAGACATACTTCTTTGAACAAATTTACTTTTTTCCTACTTGACCAGAACCTGTGCGCAAGATCTGCATTGTGTTTCAAATTTTCCTGACAATGAGGATTCCCAGTCTCTTTTCTGTTGGAACTTCAGTACTTTAGTTACCATGGTGTACCACAGCAACCACATACTATAAAACTTATCACTATATGTTTCACTTTTCAACTATCACATAATACAAAACTCACTGAACGGTATCCAACCAGCAACCAAGGTTAGTTTATGTACCATGTCGTAGAATCAAACAGTTCAATAATTCCAAAAATAGTTATTTTGTTAAAACTCGAGTGAAGTGTTGCGGTGTCATCCTGGACTACACCACCCTAGGGCCCAGGGTGAGAGAGCAGCTTGGAGCAAGTGGTTTGGGGGCTACTCTCCTCCTTGATTGGGACCTGCGGTCCTTTCCGGATCCAGTTTCTCTGCTCCCCAGGTGCCCATGGCTGTGGTGTGATTCGGCCGTCCGGGCGCTGGACTCGAAATGCGGGGTACAGATCTTCTGTGTTGCTTCCTTCTTTAAGGAAAACTGGGGAGGGGGATTGGTGTTGCCGTCCCAGATCTGCACTTAGAGTATAGTTTTCGTCTACCTTGGCTGCATTCTACCTTCGTGGGTGAAGTCGTCACTATTTCAGCGGCTTTGGACATAGGTATAGACTTAGGTCTTCCGAGTTTCTGTACATACACTCTGACTCTTCATCGGGTCTGGGCTTCCTGAGACGGAGTTTCTGCTCTTTAGGGGTAACCCATCCGATTGTGGCAGAAGTTGGATGGAAGATCTACAGTGCTATGCAAAACGGAACTGTGGTGTCCTTTCAATGGACTCCGGGACACAAAGGGGTCTTCGGCAACAAGTTGGCGGATGAGCTGGCAAGAAGAGGGCACGTCACTGGGATCAACCAGTTACGGTTTTCGGTGGGACCTAGAGACTTGTACCCTGTTGTTTCCGTTTCCTCCTGCTGCCAGGATCTGTGGCAGTACAGGTGGGAGTCTGCCACGACTGGGAGGGTCTTGTTTGACTTACACCCCACTGTCTCGGCGCCAGCCATTTTGGAGGGTCTGCTCAGAAGGGAAGCAAGTCTCTCCTCTCCAGGTTGCGCACAGGGCATGTTCAGTTGCGTGCCCACCAGCACCGGCTCGGATGGAGCTCTTCCCCGGTGTGTGCCTGTGGCTCAATTGAGGAGTCGGTACACCATTACTTGGTTTCCTGCCCCCTGTGGGTCGGTCATCGTCGCCTCCCACTGAGTGAAGGGCATGTTCCTTTGAGGGACATTTTGGGTGTGCCTCCCCATAATGTGAATGCTGGGCACACCCTACGTGTCGTGTTGGGTTTTTACAAGGCAACGGGTCACCTTGGAGTCCTCTTTGTTTCCCCTCAAGTTTTTGTTTTGTTTGCATACAGGACGTCTCTGCTGGGCGTCGGAGGGGGAGATGGAGGGTAATGGTCTCTTGGCTAGTTCGGTTCAATCTTGTTCCTTGCCCCGGTGGCCAGTTCCTCACGGTATTTCCGGTCTATTTGGATTAGATATAAGTAAGGTTAAGGTTCATTGAGTGTAGAGCGTATGACTTTAAGGTCTTTTGGGCTCTCAATAAACAAACAAACAAACTGAAACGGCGCGGTATTACATTTAAGCATGTTATAATACACGTTGGATAACAATACAAACAATGGTTACAACAATAATTTTGCATTTACGCGCCACTTCAGGGCCATTTGCTTCTAGCTGCAACCCCCATTTTACAAAAAGGCACTTAGATATGCAAACTTACTCCTAACGAGCTGTAAACGTGTTTTTATACCCTATGAGAATTAACATGGGAACCCTGACCTTAGCTAGTAGTAGCTAGCTAGCTAGTCAGTAACACAAATCAACGTTATTGAGGGCACGTTATCTCCACATAGGACACTTTCCCAAACTTTAATGTTGTGGTATTCCTCGTTACTGGACCCAATACACCAGGTTCCAACGATTTCCAAAGATTTATACTGCATGGGGAATTTACACCAGTATGCTGAAATCATGTATAAGCTCATTACAGTTAAAAGATACAGTCTGCTAGTGAGTCGCCATCTAACAACAATTACACTCTAACTTTTTATTTATTTATATAGAATGCATTGAGCCAAAGCCATGCGCTCTAATAATTACGCTCTAACAATTAAGCTCCCACAATAATAAATCATCTACTTGCCGGCGACACACTAGCGTGTGTCTAGATTCACATTTCTGTATACAGCATGCGATTTTTTTCCGTAAATTACTGGTCATTACGCCCCAGATATCAAGTACAGCTTATGAAAACATGAAATTGCCGGACCCTCAGCCAGGATCGGCTGAATTTTGTTTCTAATGCCTAAAGGAAATATAATTATCTGTTAACTTTAACATTCCTTCAGCGATTGTAGTGTCGATCTATAAACATATCAAAATATCGACGGTTCGAATTCTTGGTTGGGCAGTCTAACGTTCAAGAACCAAGAAATGGATATGGTTCGTGTCAACTCGACGTATTATTTTCTCTTTATTTTATAAATATGATGTCATGTCTTCATTCTGGAACAGTTGTTAATTATGACAACATAACTTCGCACTCTCTGAAACATGGCTCTTTGACGTAGGTTAGTATTTTATTTTATTACTAGCGGAGTCGCTCGCTCATTCCGCGTCGTCTCCCCCCCCCCCCCCCCGGTCTCCAGCGCAGCTGGACGTTACGTTCTGGGCGCAGGGCACTATCTCAACGGGCCTTGGCTGCTACTCTTATAATTTGCCGTTCCGTCGGTAGATGGCATCGTATGTCCTGCTGGCTGCGCTGCAGATGCAGATGACTGCTTCGTATGTCCTGCTTGCTGCTGCTGCTGGCTGCCTTGCGGATTTTGTGTAATTATATATATAGATACTCAAAATAAAAATAAAAAAATAAAACTACCGTTCTTATCTTTATTTTAACTTGTAGTGCAGTTTTTCTTTTGGATACATCCAAACAAATCCTTTTAATGGCGCGAAATTTGCAAAGGAAATAAAACTGGAAAATTACATATTTTAGGGAAAAACACTGCCAGTAATTATTCCAAATGCTGATAGAGAATTGATCAGTGTGATGCATCATGACGCTTCTAACATGCTGATATATAATACGGGAAATTTTTTTTGACTAAGGTGCAATATTTAGTTTCTTCTTTTCTCCCACGTGTTTTCAGTCCGCCACTATTTAATTTACGATTGTCCCGTAACTATTTCTTTTTTAGTGTTTACAGATTTGTTTGTTGACATGTAGGCTAGTTGGATGCACTGCAAGGCTACGAGCGCGGGAGGACTCGCTTCGGATTTCACACGTTGAAAATAAGGCCCGCTGGCCAGGACCAGCTAGGGATGGCCTCGGCTGGAAAGGCGGGCCAGGCAGGCGCGCGTCAGCACTGGCCAGCTTGCTTTAGCCCAGAAAAAATTATTACGTGTGAAATCCTCCATCACGGGTCAGCCAGGGCTGGCACCCAAACATTATAACGTGTGAAATCAGTATAGGTAGCCACCCTGCTCTTCAAGTAAGGGACCGTTCATAAAGTATGTCACGCTATTTTTGGCCAATTTTGACCCCCTCCCTCCCCCATGTCACATTTTGTCACACGTACTCATACCCCCCTAAAAAAAAGTATGTCACACCGATGTGATCCCCCCACCCACTGACAATTTTTTTCTAGAAATACCTTTTTATTGGGCCTGCACAGAACTCTTAAAAACAGATTATTTTTCTGCTATGAGCCGTAAGCCATGCACGCCATGAGTTAAAATGACCAGCTACAAATAAAGGAAGCGGAAAGGGAAATAGCAGAATTAACTTCCTTTCCAACTGCTAAGGTTATCTCAGGTGACTTGTCTCAGTCAACGTAGATTTTAGGAAAGCGTTGTTAGAATTGGCTAGGTCGCTGTTCAGTTAATGAATGTACTGAGGCTTGTATCACTGTCATTTGCACTGTTTCAGACCACATAGGCACTAGCAAAAAGTTCGTATAGTGGATGGAAAAAGCGTGTAAAAGGGAAAACCTTCAATTCTTGCCTTTCCCATCCCAACCTAACATTCGAAATGAAAGCTCCTTTGTATTCCCTTAACTTCAAGAATGGTGACAGGTTCCAACAGAAGCAGTTTTACAGCCCCTTACTTTTCTGACTCCGTAGCACATCATTTATGTACAGTCAAGAGTATTAACATTTTTTCTTACAGAAATAATAAAGGTGTATAAAAATATAAAAGTGTGACGTCACATTTGGGCACCCCCCCCCTCCGCTATGTCACGTTTTGTCACACTGGCCTGATCCCCCTCCCTCCCCTCACAGCGTGACGTACTTTATGAATGGTCCCTAAAACACCTGATATTAGACTGCACCTGTATTTCAAAATATTTTTTTAAATGGTTGAGAAAGGAGATATGAAGCCAGAAGGGTTATTTGTTACAAAAATTACAATAATATATTTCTTGAAATATTTTAAGTAATAGGAACTGTGTTGCTTAATTCAGTATACAAAAAGAAAAACAAAGAATAAAGCCATCTATCCACTGTGGTAACATAATCAATTCTGCTTTTGCTAGACTTTCGATTGTTAAGCGATTTTTCCTAACTCTTGATCGCCAAACTTTAGTGCGGGCATTTAAAGTATACGTTAGGCTTCTCCTGGAGTATGCCAGCCCGGTTTTGTCGCCCTACCTCCTCAGTAACATTGACTGGCAAGAGTCCGTACAGCTCAGTTTTATGCGTTCCTTGCGTGGACTCCGTCAGTTATCATTTGTTGCAAAGATTGCGCATGCTTGATCTAGAGCCCCTCAAACTACGACGCCTCAAAGCAGACATGATTCTCACATTTATCCATGGCATGCTACACTCAGACCTACCTTTCTTCGAACGAAGTGCGGTTATAGGTAATCGAGGGCATCCTTTGAAATTGAGAGTATTGGGATGCCTCCTTGACTGTCGGAAGTATTTTTTTTCCAAATCGTGTTGTGGCCCTATGGAATTCCCTCCTCCAGGATGTGGTGTTGGCGAGTCCGGGGGATGTTGAATAAACTCGATCTTTCCCGTTTTCTTGGGTGCTCCTATAAGTGATGCCACCTTAAGTTTTCCTTCTGTTTGGACCGGTGTTAGTGGCCGCACCAGCGACCCTTCCGGATCCCCACCATCCTTCGTGGGGGTGAAACCAATTATTGTTATTATTAAAAGAAATGTGCAAAAGCTAATTATAACAAACAGTTTAGTTACGTACAAAATATACCTAGTTTCACATTATTTTTATTTCGTAGAAATACAATTTAAAATTTTAAAGTTACAAAAAGACCTTAACACGTATTAATTTAATTCTTCAGTAAATTGTTTTTGCATCCAGTATTCTTTAACTTGGATTTAAGATCTTTTAAGTTGTTAAAAAATCTATATTTCTTAGGCAGTTCATTAAAAATTTTAGTATTACACTCACTACTCCCTTTTCACTTTACCGTATTTATTTTTCCAACTTAAGAGCATGATGAAATTTTTCCGAGTTTAGTGTTTTTTTTTTCAAAGATTAGATAGTTGACAATAGTTTTTAATCGTTATTGTATATACTCTTATATAATTGAAGTTTAGAATTTTTTCTTCATTTCTTATTTCGTGTGTTTTCTGACTGACAATTTTGGAAAAGTACACATAGAACTTTATTTTGCAACTTTCGTGAACGTAATATTTGGGTTTTATTTGCATTTCTGTAGGTTTTTTATTCCACAAATTTATTGATTCAATGCAGGCATGGTAAAGTAGTTTTTTATTTTTTATTTTTTAATAAAAAATTTCCGTAGATTTTAAAGTTTTGGCTAATTTGTTCAATTTTATTTATGATCATGTTGACCAGATTGTCATGTTTCCATTTTCCATCAACCATAATGCCTGAATGTTTAGTTTTATTCACTTATTCAGGTTTTTGGATTGATTTTTTTTCCCTGTTTACGAAAATTGTTATTTTAAATCTTCACTGATTTTAGTTTTCCCAGTTTGGATGAAATTTTGCTGCATTGTGTAATGGCCGGATTAAGTGCTTTCCCATGATGGGTTGGTTATGGCTGGAACTGACTTGCGTATTTTACACCACACTTTATTATGGAAATGGCTGTATTTTGACATTTATTGGAGGGTTTAGCAAAAGTATGACAGACTTCATTATGATTTGAACATTGATGTAAAGTAATTATTAGTGTCTTTTCTGTCATTTTCTACATCGATTGTAGTCCCACTCTATCTCCTGGTGGTAAGGTACTATTTCCTTACTTCCAAACAACACTAGTCTTGCCATCTCACCAAACGTGTGAGAGTAATTACGTATGTTGAAGTGGTCAAAATTAATACTCTGATGGCGTATGAGAAGGTGGATGGTGAAGTATTCGTTCCATTCTGGCCAAGAGGAATGATAAAGTTGGTGCATGAGATCGTGAACCCCTAGTTTCATGGGGACCCGGTGTATTAGATGAGGAAATATCTCCAGTATTCGGGTTGGTAGCTGGCCAGCATTATAATACCATAAGGATGTCCTGAAACAATAAAAATGTAAGTTAACGTTATTCTACGCATGATGAGATGCTTTAAGGAGGTTACCATATTAGCGACCCGTTATTATTTATCGCCGGGGGGGGGTGGGTGGAGGAAGTTGGGGGGAGGTCATGAATGTTTTGTACTCTCTCAAGGGGGAGGGGGTCATACATTTTTCAGGTCCCGTCAAGAAGGGTGACGTCAAAAACACACTGACCAAACTGGAAGAAAAAGTCATGCAACGAAAATGTACATCTCCTGTTTTTTATAGCGATTCCCTCCTTTTGAGCTATTATTCCCCTAGAAGCTTGAAAGTTGGCTTCCCAGCAGGGCTTGTACCACTGCGCATGCACAGGGATGGGCTGGCTATATATACTCGGCGCAGCCGTCCAATGGCATCATTTCTACTAGGGCGCTCACGACGATGTGACCGCCTTGAGCACTCTCCACTCCATCCTATCCTTCCGATCCGCTGGTCCTCAGGAACGCATCCCATCCTATGGGACGCATCCTATAGGACGCAGCATCATTATCCCATAGGATGCATCCTACTCGACTTCGTTCGAAGGATGGCTCCTGCTAGGATGCCCTCTACTGCCCGGGATCTTCTGGGTGTCCCGGTTGAAGCTCCGTTTACAGCCACCTCTATTCCAACTTTAGGAGCAAGTAGACGAAGGATCGATCCATCCTCTCCTCAGACAAAGAATCATCCGCCTCTTCCAGATCCGCCGTTCTTTAGACCGTCTGCCCTCTCCATCTTACATATTGCGTCCTATCCACCTACAGCCAAAGGATGGCCTCGCCTAGGATGCCTTCTCCTGCCAAACACGTAGATCTCCTGGTTGTAGCTCGTCTCCCGGCTGCCTCTGTTCCATCTTCAGGGACGAACAGGCAAAGGACCAATGCGTCTTGTTCACACAAGAACTGCGGCGATCCTTAGGACCGGCTATCCTCGCATCCTCTACTGCTCACGTCCGCAGGCACTTCTATCCACGGGGTGGCCTCTGCTAGGATAAACTCTTCTACTACGGACCTTCTGGATCCCCAGTTGATGCCTCACTCCCGGCTACCTCTGCTCCGTCTTTAGGAGCGGAGAGGCAGAGGACCAATCCATTCTCTTTTCACAGAACTACCGTCCTCAGGACCAGCTGGCCTCACCATCCTACGTATCACTGCGCATTGTCTCTACGCAGCCTTCTTGGGTTGGACTACTTCACCAGTTGCTATCGATGCTGCTATCGAGTCCCGCCTTCCTTTTCCTCCAGCATTTAATGCTGTTGTTTAACCAAGGAATATGATATCCCTCCGCACAACTACCATCTGCGCATCCTACTGCGCAGCTCTAGTTTCTCATTTAAAACGTTCCACGCTGTTCACTTCGCTCCCAGCTGTGCGCCGTCCGCTGTGTCCTACCCTATCCTCCGTTGACCATCCTCATGCATCGTGCCAAAGGGACACCGAGGGATGGATCCTCATCATGCACTCTTCGCTCCGCATCCACTCCAGTCCCTCCGGTTGCGGACGACATCGAGATTCTCAAACTTACTTCGGTCCAGGATTCATTGGAGCAGCCTCATCCGCCACCCAATCCTCTGCTTTCCGAACCATCCGCTCCGATGCCTTGTGAGTACACTGTAGCCACGTCCCCGATCCCCTGCAGTCAGCCTTCGCCAGCACGGAACCTGCGATCCCTTGCTGATGAACTAGCTTGTACCAAGGAACGTTATGCTAGCCTTAAGCCTCATCTTAAAGCCCGGAAGGTTGCTGGCAATTTGACATCCTCCGTGGGTCCGCAACTCACTCCTCTTGATTAATCCTCGCATTCATCCCGTCCTTCGGTAGCAGGACGCTCCACCACTCAGCGGCCCAACGATCCGCTTACTCCGTCCCACGTGCATACCCTCATGGACTCATCACTCCAAACTTTTAAACGGAAGGCTCCAGTCTATGTTTACACTTCAGCCTGGCTTGTTTAAATTCCTAAGCGTCACAAGCCTTCCCTCGACAATGCAGGACCTTCGTCCGCCCCGGACAAACCATCCCGTCCTATCCCAACCGTCCCCACTCTTACATCCGCTCACAGACGCAACAACTCTTCCATGAGAAGCAAACATCCTTTTTTAGAAGACTCAGTCTTCCGTCCTATCCTTTTTCAGAAGACTCGGTCCTCCGTCCTCGGTCCCGTCTTATCCTCGGTCCTCCGTCCTATCCTTCACTACGGCTTCATCCTAGGATGCTTAGATACAGACAATGGACATCTACCAGGACCATGTCCTCGTCCCCTTCTTCATCGGTTCATGGCTTGTCGCCTCCCCAAACGTTACAATCCCCTGAATTTTACGATTACACACACGTCAAAAAAAAGGGGGGGGGGAGGAGAACACAACTGCATGGCCCTGCCTACAGCACTTCATCCGCTGACTGAGCTGTGTTGTCATGTCTCACCGCCAGGCACCTCTACAGCCACTCACCTCGCGATTCATATTGCTGTGCACCTAACAGTTTTCATGTCCTATTCATCATTCACCATGTGCACCTCTTCTTCTGAAGATCCTGTTACCTGAAGTTACACCAACCAAAGAAGGGAATGTGTCCTCATCCAAGGTTTGTAATTGCCTAGGTCTTTCCTAAAACATTTTACGACGTATCACTTCGATCTCATCCTCATCCTCGTCCTCATCCTCGTCCTCACCTCATCCTCGTCCTCATTGCATGTGACGTACAGGAACGTAACTGCCGTATTTGCGTCTCCGTCTCGCCAAGTCGATGGACTATCATTCGACGAAAGCAACATCAATCAAGAGAGCGGATGCTACACGCAGCTAAGCAGTGAGAAGAATTACGAGCTCTGCAGCAAGCCTAAGTACGACAAGTCCAAAAGAAAAAAAACCTTCTTCTTCGGCTCCGCTGGTTCTTCGAGACCAGCCTGCTTCACCATCCCGTAGGACGTGTCCTACTCATCCTTGATCTTAGGATGATCCCCACTAGGATGCTCTCTGCCTCCAGGGATCTCCCAGTTGAAGCTTCGCTTCCGGCCACCTTCATTCCGGTTTCAAGGCAGCTTGGGGAAGGACCGATCCATTCTCTCCTCAGACAAGGATCCATCCGCTATCCTCCCGGTACTGCTGTCTTCCTTTACGTCTGAAGCAATTAGAGGTACTTTTCCAAAGGGGCAATCCAATATGGACCACATCCCCTACATTTCGCAAGCAACCTCCTCCTTCTGCCTGCCTTATGTCCACAAAGAATCTCCTCCGTGCTGTCAACGATACATACTTCCATGAGCACAAACTGATAAACCGTCGTTGTCATTCCCTTCATGTGAACTATGCTCTGCTCCGTGTACATAACGCCTGGCTTTTGTCAATTCCTGCATCTCCACCTTGGAGGGCCTACTACTGTGCCCGTTCCGACATTCGACGTCTAAGACTTGCTCCATCCTCTGCCACAATCCGTTCACTGCTTCATGCTCGTCCTGCGGACATACCTTCATCGCCGTCCCTAGCTGTGCTTTACCAAGAAGCTCCTTCACCATTACCGTCCCTACCCGTCTGGCCCTCATTTGTTGCAAGCATCCTCAGGACGCACAAGACCCTATCTTGTTGTGACCTTTTCTTTCTAGCAAAACGCAGATGCGCCATTGGAAACAAACAATCAAGTTTGACAGATGGCACCCCAAACTTGACAACGGACAGCTTGGCGTCCGCCCCTCTTGCATCTCATGCATTTTTGCACAGTCTTCACGTCACTACATCCTCAACTACATGCAACCACCTGGTCTACATCACTTTTAGCAGTATGTTTGTGCTACCATCCGCACACACTACAAACAACTACACACCCGTTCTCGTAGGTCCACTTCACCATCCTCTCCATCCACTTCCTGGTTACCACTTCAAGATACTTCATCCAAGGCCACAGGCATAGCAATAGTTTTCCGTGTCCTTCCCTACACGACATTCCCGTCTGTCTCTTGTTCCTCAACACAACGATCTTCAGCATGGATTCCGCTTCATCCGCCTCCCATGTGGGGACAATACAATCGCGATCCTCGCCTCCCTGTTAGGACTTTATCCTCACGATTTCAGCTTTATGAAACCATACCTTCACCCTTTTACAAAGTGTCTAGCATTCAAAAACCAGCGTCTCTTCTTCCTCTGGAAAATCATTCCTTTCGATCCTCGTCCTACACCAACCAGCTGCCTTCTTCTTGATTCAACTTCGAAACTGTGTTCCACATTTCCAGTTTGCCATGGTCCATCCTGCGGACGGTGTCGGCTCCTTACATCCACCGTGAGTTCGCCGTGTCATGCGCTCGCCATACACATTCTCACTTTCTACATCCGGACGGTATTCACTCTTCACGTCTTCTGATCATAAGGACCATCATCATCCGCCTGCCCAAATCACACACTTTCCAGAGCCCATCTTACGGACGGTGTTCGCTCCTCAAGTTTGCTAAAGAACTTACGGCGACACGCGCCATCCGCCTGTCCGCATCACACTTGGGAGCACCAACAT
>JAHWFP010149667.1:0-10657 GCA_023313725.1 Lithobius niger
TCTCTGTTGTTTGTAGCTGCCTTGGCCGCTTCTTCCGGGGATTGGTTTTCCTAGCTTTTCTAGTCTTCGTGCGTTTGCCTGTCGTACTAATTCTAGGTGGTTGTCCTTAGTCCTACAATTTTTGCTTATATGGTTTTGGCCGTAGCATTTGAAGCACGAGCGTGTTTCTTTCTTTTCCGGCTGGTCAGCGTCGACTCTTGCTTCATTTACGGTTTTTCTTAGCTTGAGGTTGTTTACTTCCCTTCTTTTTTGTTCTAGCTCTTGCATGATCTTGGCCAATTCGTCTGATGCTACGGTTACCGTCTTGTCGGAAGGGGAAGCTGCTGCTGCTGTGTTGTTTTGTTGCTTGGCTGGATTTTTTCGTGTTGGTTGTGGTGTATCGTCACTTTCCCAGTCTGCGATCTCGGTTTGTCTCTTCAATGTTAGGTTTAACATTTCTTCCCAAGTCTTCGGATTCATGGTGGCTAGATACGTCTCTATCTTCTCTGGCATGGCTGCTTTGAAAGTGCATCTTAATCCTTCGTCTCTTGCTCGTTCTTTTAAAATCTTCTCGATGTCACTTTCGCCTGGCTGTGTCATCCAAATTTCCGATGCCATTATCTCTAGCCTATCAGCAAAAGCGTTGACGTCTTCGTCTTCCATCATTCGAGCACGCTGGAATTTATTTCGTGTGGATTCGGCGCCTCCTCCGCCGAAACGTTCGATGAGGGCAGTCTTGAATTCGTTCCATGTAGTTATCCTAGAGATCAGTGGGCTTGTAGCTATGAAACGGGCTGCTCTTCCTACGCATTTATTTGACGCTGCTGCAATTAGCTCGCTGTCGGGGAGGTTAGGATCAATTTTCCTGAGATTGTCCGTTAGCAACAGAAAGGTGAAAATGTCCGTGTTATTTTCACCCGAAAATTTGATTAGGCCCTTCTTTGAAGTTCGGACGTCTTCCCACATTCGTGCTTCACTTCTGTTGGAGTTTCTGTTGCTATTGTTGGGTTGATTTGTGCCTATCTTCTCGACAATCTCCCTCAATGCGTCTACATGGCTGGTGTTAGCTTCTTGTAGGCCTGTGATGATACGTGACAGATGGCTGTTGTCGGAAAACGTTGGGCTTGCTACTACATTAACGTCGTAACGGCGAGGGGTGGGGGAGCGTCTATGCTGGTTTGCCATTCTGTCTAATACTTGGGTTAAAAGTTCTTGAGTTGGGGAGCGGTGACGGTAATTATCCCTAACGTTATCGTGGTAACGTAAATTTCTTGATGAATAGGCCCGATGTTGTGGTGATCTACTTCTGGAGTGGGACCTAAAATTTCTTCTTTCCCTATTTGGCGACTCGCTACGTGAACGAAGTGGTGGGGGATTGTAAATAGGGCTGCTTGAAGCGTTGGCTTCCCTGCTATGCTTAGCTGCTGGCTGTTTATCAGCTGCCGTGCTACGCTGTTTAGCAGGTGCTTTTGGCGCGCGAGTGCGTTGTCTGCTCTGCCGAGGCGGAATCGGCTGCTGGGCGGAAAGAGCAGGTGCATCGGCGGTCTCCATAACGGGGGGAACAGGTGGAATTTCACCGTGTTGGTCGGGCAAGACTGGGGCGGGTGGAATGACGGCTTGCGCGTCGGCCAGACGACGGGGTTTCACAATAGTTCTACCGCTAGACGAAAGCTTTGGAGCCTTCCTATTTTTAGGAATCGTCTTTTTGCTTTTGCTAGCTGTAGTTGACTTTTTGTGACTAGGCATGGTTATTATGACCTGTGAATCAATCTAGTTTTAACTGGGGATTTTTTTTCTTATTTAGGGTAGCCTACTTGCTCTACGTTTTCTTTCTTTTCTCTTATTTGGGTAGCCTACTTGCTCTACTTTTATTTTTTTTTTTCTTATTTAATCTGAAAAATCGCTCCTTTGCTCAACAATAACTATAACGTGCTGCCGTTTTCTTAATGATTAGGCGTGTGGGTATTGTTCGAATTATCACTTCGACACCATTGTAAATCTCTCGTAATATCTTCTATTGTAAGATCTTACGGAGACACAGTGGTACGATAATAATAATCGTACCGTCGGCACAAATGCTAATAATCTAACAACAGCACATAAAGCAATAAATGAGCAAAGTAAGGGAGTCCACACAAGTTCTATGATCCTAAAGCTATTTATTCAGTTATTTATGGTTAGGGTTATCCCTCCCTTTAAATCAGTTAAACTTCGTAATATTAAATTAAAGCACTCCTAAAATGATCGGACCAAGGGGAAATAAGAGAAAGGGAGCTCTTTAAGAGATGCGCCCTTTCTTAACTCTGAACCGGACTTAGGCTCTAAAGGAGGGAAACTCCTTCAAAATTCGGCTAAGTCCGATCGTAAAAATTACTTAACTCAGAATAATTCCGGCTGGGAATCCTGGGGTGGTCGGCTCAGAGACGGGTGGATTTTTAGGTCCAAAATCGTCGGGAGAGAGAGTGATAAAGGCCAGTGAGGTCGTTTATAAAGGGGACCCGTATCCTGGTCTTTTGTATTGCTGAAGATGCGCAATTGGATGCTGCGGTAGCAGGGAGAGCTGATTGGCTCTGGAGCCGGACCACTGATGTCTACTGAGTATCTGGATAGGGCCACATGTGGTAGCTATTAAGGGTGCATGAGGCAGAGGCCAAGTGCACTGAATGTCGTCTGCTAAGCTAAAGCTAATGTTATTCTGATAATAATAAATGGACGTTGTAAGACTATTGCTGTTAATAAGTTAATGTTATATTGGTAAGAAGTATCGGTTGTGTAACGTTAGTTACCGATACCGATACCGATTACCGATACCGATATTTTTATATCGGAAAGTACTAATTCTTAAAATAATTACAAATAAAAAATATCACACATTAAAATTGGTTGTCAGTACATGGGCACAAGGTTTAGTGCCTTTCTCCTAAAATACAACTAAGCTAGAGTTTGGGGCTTTATGCCCGAAAAGAACAAGGATAAAATGAAAATACAAAAATACAGAGTTCAGTAATGGCGGCCATGTTGAAGGTGCGATGTGGTTTTGGGGTGATCTTCAAACGTGAATTACTGGTACTTCCTGGTGGAAAGTCCGGATTTGGGCTTCCCCAAGCATCTTGTATTTGGGCAAGCTATAGATGTTGAACATTTGGAATGATTCTGTCCATTAACAAAAAAACGGCCAGATGTGCCTCGGCGAGGCATTTTGGATGCCTCAAGAAAAAAAAATTTCAATTTTCGTGAAAAACAGGCGTTTTTCGGTGGCGCTCGTTTACACGCTCCCGGACGCAGAATTTTATTCGGGGTTCTTGAGAACTCGGAATAAAAACTATAATGTAAAGGTTAGTGCACACAAGATATGCAATGAACACAAGACCGCCAAAATTAAGCAAAAAAAAATGACATGAAATAAAACACTGTTTACATAAATGTTGACTTTGCCGTTTTTGTATTTTTGGGGGACCAACGTTTTTGTGGCTCAGAGAACTTTAAGCAAAATTAAAAGTTACAAGTTAAGAATTACTGTTTTTGCAACCATTAACTAAATACTGTCCGCGCTGCTTGGTGCAGGAATATCGTACAAGTATTTGAAAATGTGGCAAAAGGACATTTATCAAGAAACACACTAGTTTTTAAGTGAAAGTACAAAGTTAGGGTTTTTGTAAAAGAATACTGTCAAATGAGGCGTCCCGCTGCTTAATCGTTTGTACAAGTCCGGATTATATCCAATTGCCGCGTCTTTTTTTTCTGTGTGACGGCCAAAAACACCTTGCCGTCCACCCTCAACCTAGGTTACGATAACTTTTAGAAGAGAATATTCTGTGAACACGCAGAAGAACACCGGCTCTATTTAACAGCAACTAATACCACTAGAATGGTTTAAGGTTACCAAACAACTTGTTTACATATACAATTTGACATTGAAGGATTTTGAGATAAGATCCATAACTCAAACCTAATAATACACTACGCTGGGAGGTTTTATGGATAAAACCCAACAACCTTTTAACGACAGAGTTAACCTTTTGCCCTCAGAGGTGAGACAGACGGTTTTTTTGGGAAGAAAACCATTTCGTTTAAAACTTAAAAGAGGAGCCAACCGGGGACAGATTGCAGCTCTCGTAAAATATTCCTAATGAATATTTAATTAGTGTCGTTACAATCTTTGTCAATATTCTCCTACACAGGGAGACGTTGATAGTGACAAAAAGAGTAAAGCATAGGCACTTAAAATTTAGGTGTGAAGGCCAAAACGGGAATTAACTGAGAGTTACTTTAAGATGAGCTCTCAACAGACTAAAATGACAAAATCAAAAATGGAGGTAAAAATAATTTTCAGTCAATTTGTACTGAAACGAAACGTTTAACAATTAAATGTTTAACAAAAATGCTGCCTTGATGCAGCAACAATCACTAGATGCTTTCCAGGTTTGTCCAGTAGATTCTGAAGTTTTACAATTTAAAATTCAGCAAATACACCAGTTTTAGGTTTGGTTGCTCCCAGATGGAGCCACGGTTGTAGCGACAAACTACTCATTGTTTAAAGAAAACATGCACGGGAAATTTACTTTGTTAGATTTCCGGTTTACTTGCAACAAGAAAAAAAACTCTAATTTAGAGAAAACTACTTTAGGTTAGGTATTAAACCTGTTTTATTGGAAACACCAATTCAGTGCTAGAGCCATAATAAATGCATTTATTTCCACCCTAGACTGACATAGAATTCACACTAAAACATCGGTCCTACTTCTTTACAAAAAAAAAGGGACTGGGAAAACTATGTTTAGGTTTTTACATGCTCAACACACTGACTTTAAATTAAATTAAAATTCAGGCAACTTTAGTTTACCAAACTCTGGTAAAAAATCAAAGCATATAGGGGGAACACTTTTAATTGCCGACCTTTAAATTACTTGTTTCCAACTTATGATTGGGGGAAGTTAACTCACGTAACTTAAGCCATTCGTCAAAGCTAAACTCGCTACTTCTGGGTTTATCTGACATGACTAAACTTTTGTTTATATCACTAGCTGACAAACTTCGTTTTGCCTGTACGAGGCAGGTTCAACGTATTTTTCGTTGATTGTTTACGCCAACAAAGATGGCGACAGTCCATCCACTGGTCAAGGGAGGGAACTTGGGTCTCATTATTTCGTAATGGGTTGTGTTCCGAAGTCTTTAGCCGACCTCTTCTTTTTGGCCGTTTCTGACGGGGGCAGTAGCCACCTCGGCTGGCAAGGGAGAAAAACCACGGGGCGTGGCGATTACTGGTCTGCGCCGTAGGGTTAATGATTCTAACCCTGTTACGCCCAAAACGACATCGTAGAACGAATTGTTGACCGGTGTAATGCATGCTACTGTTTTTAACACTGTGCCATCATCTAACCTTAGGATCAGATTTACTTGATCTAAAGTAAACACTTCGCCTACTCAAGGCAGTTTTACATTTAATCTTACGTTTTAAGCGTGGCCAACTTCTGGCGAGCCTGGCGCTAACTAGCGAAACTGTGCTTCCGGAGTCGCATAAAATATTAATTTTATTTTTCCCTATGCTACCGGACAGAGTACTAGCCTTAAGAATTTTACTGGCATTTTTCCCAACTGGGAAACATGCATTAACTTGCTGGGGTTTCGAGTTAAGCTCGGGGCATTCACTGCGAAAATGATGGGGAGAGTTACACACGTAGCAGCGTCTAACTCGATCTTGATTAGGGTTAGGTTTTTCACTAGCACTAATGTTTATGGCAGGGTCCCCTCCTGGGTTATCTGCTTTCACACCGACAGATCCGGCCGGATTAGCTGTCGTGTTGTGGTTACGGTTGTGACCACGCTGTTGACCAGTAGGTTTAGAACCCTGGTTCGACGCTACAGCTATGGGCTGTGCTTTGGCTGCACGAGTGGCAGCTTCGGTAGCAATCTGTTTATTGCGGGTTGTGAACTCGTCACAAAGTTGGGCTGCTTCAGCCAACGTCCCTAACTTAATTTGATCCGGGATCCATTTCCTAAGTTGGGTAGGGCAAGATTTATAAAATTGCTCTAAAAGCATTAAATTGACAAGTTTGTCATAGTCCCGGTTAACTTTAGGCAAAGCTAACCAACGAGTGAACAACGTTTCTAACTCAAACGCATAGTCAAAAAACTGCTGATCGGCTTCTTTCTCTAGAGAACGAAACTGAGTTTGAACTGACTCTTTTGTCTGGACAAAACGGGCGAGCAATTTATTTTTAACCAAATCATAGTCTTGCATTTCAGCGTCTGTGAGCTGATCGCAAACTTTAATGAAAACCTCACCGACGAGGGGTTGGAGTCCCGTGACCCATTGATCTCTAGGGATCTTTTGACTAGTCGTTGTACGTTCAAAAATCTTAAGAAAACTGTTGATTTCAGTTTTAGGCGTCCAATTGTTGACGAGACGAACTACGTCCGCAACTTTACCATGTCTTGCAACTGGATTTGGGGGAGCTGGGGGAGCGCCGTTAGCTCCGTTAGGAGCGGGGTTAAGATTTAAGGAAGCAGCGTTTAACTTTGCTAGTTCTAGCTGCTTGTCTAGTTTAGCTAGTTCCATTGCACTAGCGCGATCACTAATTTGGGCCTCTTGGTCCCTTTCTTGGGTTTTAAGCAAGGCTTCTCGGTCTCGAATTTGAGCCTCTTTATCTTTAAGAGCTAATTCATGAGCCCGGCGTTTTTCGGCATCTGCCACTTCTAAGGCTCTTAACTTCAACTCTTCTGCTTTCAGAAAAAGTTCATTTTCCTTAACTGCTAATTCTTTTTTAGTTAAAAGGAAAGCTTCTCTCTTTTCAATAGCGCTCGCTAATGCATCAGAGAGTTCGGTTAAATCTAATTTGCCATCTTCAAGGGCTGCTCGTAAGATTTGTTGGGATTCGGTTCTAGAATAACTAACTGTAAAACCTAAGTTTAAACATGCCTTCTTGAGGTCTTTGTTTTGCAAATCACGAATGATATCTTCGAGTTGATCCATTTCGGACATTTTTACGTTTAACGTGGTTTCAAAATAAAACTGTTATAAGTGAAACAAAAATTAAAAGCAGCCGCTTAAAATTTAACGTTAAGTTTGAGCAGAGCGAATTAATTAAAAAACTTCTCTCCCAAATCCAGTAAGCTGTCACATAAAAATACACACTCAAGAACCTCCAGCACTCTGGTATATGAATAGCTAAATTGCATAAATGCTATCAACTACAACACTCGGCTTGGCGGCCTCTAAGCATATCTCATGTACACTCACCCTGTTTGTACAATCGCTGTACGGTCAGTCTGTCCTTCCAGCGCCCATCGCAGCACGGGAAGTTCGGCACTGATGTTGGAGTTGAACGTCTTTGGCGGTCAAAATCCACGGGACCTTGGTGTAGAACACAAAATCCTCGGCTTGGCTGTACGGAGCGCAGGTTCCCTCGCGGGCCTCTTCTCCTACAGCATCGGTTGGGGTTGGGACGGCTCTCGGCTTGAGGACGTCTACTGGAAGCGGCAGCTGCTGCTTCCTGGCGCCGGCAGTTGTTGGGGCTGCTGGGCGGTGGTTGTACTGTTTTTTAGCTTTCAGTACGACATCTACTTCGTGACTTTGTGTATCTTAGTCACAGGCATCTGCTTCGTGGCTGTATTGTTGGAACCACAGACGTCTAGTTGGTAGTGGCTTGCATCCTTCTAGGTTTTCTTGCTTGTAGCATGGCAGGGGGGAAACGCTTGACGGGAACAGCACCTGTTTATCCCACCACTGCTGCCAGTTGTAACGGCGGACGCTACGACGGCTCAGGTGCTTGTAGCGCCTCCGGTTTCCTGGTTTGACACGAAGATTCAGCTTAAGGTGTTGCGGTGATTATTGCGACTTTTACGGCATAAGCACAGCAAGGGCTACTGTCCCAGCATGGGGGATGGAGCGCAGGGTCCTAAATTAAAGGGGCCTAACCTTAATACTGCTGGTATTTTACTGCCACCAGCGATGGAAATTTAACCGTTTATCAAGAGCTAAACTAAAAATGGTTTACATATTTATTTACACTTAAACAGTTAATCGACTAGCAAACGAACTGAAGTTAAAAACTCCTGGTTTTTATTATAACATCAGAGAATATAAAAATCACACTTTACATTTAGTTTGCACGGAAGCTTTTGAAATAAAGTATTTAAAAGCACAAGGTTTGAATTTACAACATGTAATTCGTTTCCACAAGTTTTGACTAAAACGACGTTTGTGTTTCAGAATAAAACAACTACTTAATTTTTCGAATAGAAAAAGCAATACTGAACGCTCCGCAGAGTCGTCCGCAAGATTGAACAGCCTCGGCTGGTTACAATCTATCAAACAGTATGTTTCAAACACGCATGAAAGATCAACCGTTTCACAGTTTTGTTTCTAAGTGATAAATCAGAGCCTTAAACCTCCCAGAGTTGCTGTTTACTACAAGTCAACTCCTCAAATTATAAAAGCCTCGGCTACTTATAAAGTCCGTCTGGAGTGAATAACCAATGAATCCCACACAAAGATCAAACCGTCAGTTATTTGAATTAATGTTTAAAACAAATAAGAAAGATTTTGGTTTTTAGTAAGAGAACCACTCTGACGTTATGGGGTGAGAAACCTAAGATGCCGCTACAGGCGTCACCACCATAATATTCCCTAGCTAGAGAGAGTTTATGTTACGAATTTAAACTAGAATTTAGACTTGGGGGTCCTAAATTAAATTTTCAAAAGCTAACAACAAACATACGAACCACTGCCATTTTGCCCGGCATGGCATCCCACGGACATGGCGTCTCCACTCCCGACTGGCGTGACCCTTCTCTAGCTTGAGATCTGTGAGCTGTGCTAACTATGCATTCTGGGGCTGGGGTTTTATGCACATTATCGGAAGTAAGCGCGGACTCGCGGGGTAGCTACGGGGGTCTGATTGGCTGAGGGCCTCGAGAACAATAGAAAGTGGGAGGAGAAGTCGGATGTACAAATGAACTGGGTGCAGAGCCGTTTGAAGGAGTAGGGACATGTAAGACGGAAAAGATAGGCCTGGTTTGAGTTTTACTCAATTGAACTTTCGGAAATAGGCCTTTATTTTGAATTATTGGCTACGGATTCCATATTTACATGATTGCAACGTGATTTGGATCTTGTTAAAGCCTATTACTTGGCTTTGGGTAATGCAGAGAACATTACTATTAAAGTTTATAAGCTTTAACTGTAAACTGGAGTGTTAAACACTACAACTAGTTTTGGCTGGGGAGGGGGGGGGCAAAAAGGGGTTTTCAAAGTTTTTGCACAGTTTGACTTACGGAATTGTTTGGAACAGATCTTTTTAAGAATTCTTTTGGATTTAATAGTAGTTCAAGCTATCAGTAGTGTTTGGTTGGGTTCCAGTCGGGCTGAGAGGAGAACTAAAATAAACATATATACACTGAAAATTCGTGTCCGGTAGAATGCCGATGTCTAATTACTTGGACTAATGGCAGCGTTTCGGGGGGTAAAAGATTATTATAAAAGGCTAAATAAATGAATAAATAGTCTAGCTTGATGTTATGCTAAAACGCATAAAGTTAAAGTGGAGGTTTGAACTGTAAAGTTAACGGACAATGTTTGATCTAAGTGGAAATTTTTCATAGTAGTTGCGATCGTTCAAACACAATAAAAAATATCACACATTAAAATTGGTTGTCAGTACATGGGCACAAGGTTTAGTGCCTTTCTCCTAAAATACAACTAAGCTAGAGTTTGGGGCTTTATGCCCGAAAAGAACAAGGATAAAATGAAAATACAAAAATACAGAGTTCAGTAATGGCGGCCATGTTGAAGGTGCGATGTGGTTTTGGGGTGATCTTCAAACGTGAATTACTGGTACTTCCTGGTGGAAAGTCCGGATTTGGGCTTCCCCAAGCATCTTGTATTTGGGCAAGCTATAGATGTTGAAAATTTGGAATGATTCTGTCCATTAACAAAAAAACGGCCAGATGTGCCTCGGCGAGACATTTTGGATGCCTCAAGAAAAAAAAATTTCAATTTTCTTGAAAAACAGGCTGTTTTTCGGTGGCGCTCGTCTACAATGCATTTACAGTATTTAGATTTCAAATAACAATTCGCAAAAGGAAAGTATTCACGCCTTAAACACGAAGATGATTCCGATCGACACATTCAGTTCTGTGAGGAATTCCTAGATTTCCAATAATAATAAAGCAAAAGAAAACGCGTGTGTGGCTCGTGGGGGGGGGGGGGGCCACTTTGCCACGGTCCCTCGTCCCACTGCCGGACCAGATAAGCTAACCTCTAGAAGACTGACGTTTGACATTTTGTTTCAAACCAGTTATAATGTAAATTAAGTCCATCATTAAGGTTTAGAGACAAAGAAAGATGTTCCAGGTGATTGAATCATGAACGAAGGTGTTTGAACTGGTAACAGGACAATTCGTCCCCAGACAATTCGTCCCTAAAAGTTCGCCCCGGACATTTCGTCCCTGGACAATTCGTCCTGAATTTTGTCCCCGGACAATTCGTCCTCTATTTTTTATAATAGTTTAGATATGTGCCTCTTATACTTTTATTTTCGTAGAAGTTAAAGGTACATTCTTTCCAGTTGGATTTTCTGTGTGGCTCGGCTTTGCAACATTACTTCAGACGCATCTAAATGTTGCAAAGGCATTCATTTTCCTACTTTTCCCCTCGTGAGAAATAGTTTCCTGTGTA
>JAHWFP010149687.1:0-14331 GCA_023313725.1 Lithobius niger
GGGGGGGGGGGCTTTAACTAAAGACTGGTGCATTTCCAGACCCATGTTTATAGGACTTTTTCTTATCTTTGGTCACACAGCGGACCCTCAAAATATTTGACACCAATTTCCGAACACCCTGTATATTTTATCTGGATGTTATAGTTTTATCTTGGCAGGCGACACACTAGCGTGGTCTTGATATGAAAAAAGGACTAAAATTGTAACAGTAGTTCATTCAGCCCTTGTGTTGTAGAAAGATCAACAATGGTAAAATTGGAATTCTAAACAATACACAAAAGTGGAACCAAATTTGTATAACTTTGATGCTACAACCAGCATGTGTTTACATTTGCATTTCTATTCGGATAGCAAGGTTTTTTTTTTCCAAGTATGTTGTCGAACGTGCAGCAAGCCTAAAATCAAGGGGTGGGGGAAATCAATAATTCTTTTTCATTAAGACTCAAAACACATTTTTCAAAAAAATTTATATTTAAAAATCAGGTGTTGGCACCACAGCACTATAACATCAAACACCGCCTCATTTGTGAAGAGGGGCAACTGAAATGAAATTTACAATTCCATTTCCACCCTTAATTAGTTTGATTAGGCTACTTAAAAAAAATACCGTTGCTACCGGAAGTACCGTTAAATACCGAGTACCGCGGTACCTAGGCTGGTACTGGCCCTGTCAAACCCTTCGGGTACCACCCAACACTAGTTTGCCATCTTTCATTCCTTTCCGCATCAGATTCGTTCTTTCGGATGATGTATCGTCATCTTTCCCTTTCGCACTTTTGTCGTCACTTCGCTTTCCCTTGAACTTCCAGTTCTACCTTTGAATCCTGGCCTTCGTGCCACCTTTACCGAAAGGGAGGCGTGTCAATCGTGTCAACTGGAAGTTGGCGATTCAGTGGTGAGCATCAGAGGAACAGATTAGTTGCCGAAAACAGCTGCCGTCACTGGTAGACCTGTGTCAGCGAGAAGAGTCATCAAAACCCCGAGAGGGTTATGAAGAGGGAATTTTGTGTGCCAAAGGTGCAAGCATACTGTCATCTGGATCAACCCAGTAGAGGACAAAAGCTGCCTCTGGGTGTTATCACAGACCAATAGATGAATTAGGTTGTCTATATGCAAGTCGAGAGTAGCGGATTTGCAGTTATCTTTAGCCCAATCTAACAGTTAATTTATCTCTTCCTTTGAGAGCAGCTAGTCTCGTTTGACCTGCATGGTCAGAGTGGGTGCTGAAGAGACAAAAAGGTCTAAGGTTCTTAGTGTGGCGTTGATCCTTAGCAGTTTGGTAGCAATGAATTGCTGAAGGGTCGATAGTTGAAAGTCCTATCAGATTTCGTGACATTGCAATGCCCAACCGCGATCTTAGACTCGAGCGTTGAATATCGTGACTACTTCAATTCGAGCTACAAAACCTCCTCGCTAGCAATTGACGTCGCAGACTTGTGCAAGGCAGGTGAAGTAAAGATGAACCACATCCAAATTCCAATTGAAAATCTGATCGGAGATAAATCAGCTTCAATTAACAGGAAATCCTAAGTTCATTGAAAGTTTCCTCCTTCAAAGTCAATGGCTGAACAGGGAAACCAGACGGTAAAACTGGCCTAACAGGTTGGGACAGTCAAGGCGCCAATGCCAAGAGAATCTTGACGATCAATAGCAGGCAGTTTCACCGGCATTGATGGGAGACAGTAGCTGAACTTGAACGTCTAGGAAGGTCACAACAGGAACTCCCAAGAGATATTGCAAGTAGGAGAGGGTACAGCACATGAAGCAGAAGCAGTCGACGGCAGCCAAGAGTTATTCTACCTCGGCGACCCCGTGCTTTAGCCATGCTTTGGCTTCCTTTCACTGGACGATTTATATTCGCTTCACTTTCGATGGAGGGGTTCACAATTAACAGAGGGAGCAGGAGAACATGACTGAACAAGAGGGCTAAAGAATAAAAGATGGCAGACCCAATACCAGTATGGCTTAAGTGTTTACATGCCTGTACGGAGGCAGAGGGAGTGTGCACTTTGGTGTTAACAAGCTGGTTGGTGGTTGGGAATAAGCCATTTTAGAATAAAAATGCTAAATTTACAGGTAATTTATATACTCTTAGCAGTAGAAATAAATTATTGAAGGAATAGTATCACTGTAAATATAAGACACTGAATTCTGCACTGCAAACACTATCTGGAATGCAGACTCTTGGGTGTGTATTTTTATTATGCATGCAAAAATTCGACTCGTGGCATTTATAAAATATACAACCGGCCAGAATTATGTATTTTTCTTCTTATTTGATGGATTTTAGATTTCCACATTCTAATATACCAAATTTACGGTATCGAGAGGTTTTAATGAGTATATTAACGTTGGCAGCTCAAGCTGCTACAAAATGGATTGAAACTAATGCACTCGCCAATACTATTTAGCTTTTTTTTAATTGCCCGCAACCAATTAAGTATTAAAAAAATTGCAAGTGCCAGAAGACTTAGCGGCCATCAAATACCAATTTATAATGCCTGAAAGGTTGGCTGCTTTTTATACCGAAGTCGTACTTAGTGTCAAGCAGTACGAGAATAGTTGATAATTGTTAAATTTGTTACCTGCTAGCTTTACACCAGGTTAATATCTAGCTTACCTAAACTACAGATTCTTTATTGCTAACACCCAAGTCAGAAAAATGTTGATCGCGATGCACACTTAGCAAGCATCAGTTTCCTAGATGTACACAAGACTTGCAAGCAAAGGCTTAACGGTTGTGTTGTATGCCTCTCCACTTAATTCATACCCGCGTTCAATGCCAGTTGCCAAATTAATGAAGCTTACTTGTTTATTTTTTAATTGAATTTAATCTTTTTTTTTAAACCTAGGCCTATTATGCAACTGTGGCAAATAAAGTTCCACTTCAAAAACTAAAAATAGCTGACATTTTGGTTTACATATTTTATGTTGTAGATCAGTAGACAAAACTCCATTTAAATTTCTTAATCTTGTCATTTTTGATAAAACTTAAGTAAAGAGACGTGCCAAGACCCAATGCCAGGTAGGAGAAAAACAAAACTGTCGCTGCATTAACGAATTCCTTCCATGCAGACCCTCTTCCCATCCAGAACGGCTGAGAGCTATGAATAGCCCACATTTGTTTGGAAACCTTAGGCCTCCAAACAGTTTTTTAATTGTATGCTAAAGTCGGCATCCTAAGCAAATTTTTTTTTATTTATCAAATTTGTATTAATTAATGATACCCAATTAGTTTGCAACATTTTACAAGCGTTTAGAAGGCAGTATGCCACGAAAGAATTCCTTCCAAAATGCAGTGCACTAGTTTTTAAGCAAACACAGTAGGGATAGCCCGACACTTGATATCGGTATAATCTGTATTTTGTCGTACTTGTATAGGACCACTGTAAGGCTTCCAATATAAAGTTCTGTTATTGCTGTGCAGAACTTTTAGGATAATCTCAACAGTTGGAATCCATGCAAAACCAGAAACTGAAGTGGCACATGTATGGAATTTAAACATGACACTTAAATACTAAACATGCCAAATTTAATACATGTGCCACTTTAATACTAGTGATTTATTATACAGTATTATCGGCATAGGTTGGATCGGTTTACCCTTCATCAGTATCGTATCGGTAAAAAGTCATATCGGCGGATCCCTAAAATGCAGGAAAGCATGCTAGTGTGGGCGGCTTCACCGCCAAGTACTTTCAAAGTGGCTAATTTTATACGTACAGGCCTAATTAATTCAGTTTTCTTGGTACACAGAATCTAATTAGAACTATGCACTGTTGGTATCTACATATATGATACGGAGCAGGTGGCCAGGTCACCGGCCACGCCATTCCGTCGTACAATGAAGTACCACACCCTGTAGTACCATTTGTTGACGGGATTCGCTTTCACATTCGGGTTGGGACACTTTGCCAACATCTTCGAACAGATGGCGCCACTTACCAAACCTGCCATGTAGCCGTCTATCGACGACCTTGGACTACAAATTCGGTTATAACACTTTTTCCAAAGTCTTCAAAGAGATGGCGCCACTTACAAGACCTGCCGCACCATTTTGGGGTTCTTTTTTGGTATTTCTGTGGTACCAACGCGGCCAACAAAGTTTTAGACGCGTGGACTGTGCCATTGTCAGCATTCGAGCTAAAAAAACCCGTGTCTACTAAACCAGACAACTATAAACCAAACAACAATTGGTTCTTTAAAATTTCGAGGCCCCCCAATGGGCCTCGAAATTGGCAGCCTGATACGATGGAAAGGCGCATTTATTTCCCAAATGTTCACTTCCAGAAAGGAGTTGAATTGCTTTTAAGTGGGCGGCAACAATCGTTGCTTGCAATAATGTCGCAATGCACGGTACCGAGGTTGGATTAACTTAGGGGAGTAACATGGGGTTACTTGCTTACCGAATGCTGGATTTCTCTGGTCTTTTTTAGCCGGCTTCAATCAAACATATGCATGCGACTTTTCCGGGGCTGCACCAAAGGGGAAATATCACGGGGCGGCATTTTCGAGGGTGCCACGGCAAGTGTGTGTGGCGGGCAATGCGCGCTACCGAAGTGAATTGTTTCAAAGGATTAACTTAAACATGGGATTACTAGCTTACTGAATGCTCGATTTCTCAGATAGGGTTTTAGCCTTCAGTCAAACACACACATGCGACCTTTGCTGGGCTGCACCAAAGCGGAATGTCACGGGGCGACATTTTCACAGGGGAAGGTGGGCAAGTGTGTGGGGGGACACGTATGCGTATCCGGGAAAGGGCAGGAGTGTGGGGATTTGGGGTGAAAGTAATTGTGGGGGATGGCATATGTGATATCTTGATAAATTTAAAACCAACGACCAAACACCTGAGGTGTCAGAAGGACGCGGAGAGATATTCAGAACCCTTGAATTCTTTATATAACCCACACTATGGGAGTGAAGGAAGGGGTTGCAAGGGGGGGGGATAGGGACGTGCAGGTGCGATAGGGGGGGAAGGAGTGTATAGCATGCGCACGGGCACAACTAGTTAAATAATATTCTGACCAGAATGTTGGAAAAGTAGATTTTTTTTTTTAGTGAAAACCAGTATTTTATTTAGAGGTTTCACACCAACGGAAAACTTTCACAACATGCCACCTCCACGAATACCTGCAAACCCTTTTGTGTACAATCCTATTTCAACTCATCACTTGTACACTGGCTGCAGACTGCACGCGAAAACCAGGTTAACATTACAATATTGCTGTGGATCGGTAGCCATATGAAGTAAAAACCAGAAACTAAGTTTCCCTTAGGACTCGTGGTAGGGGGCAACCAGCAGGGTTAAGGGAAACTTCAGGTAGGTGAATTATTTTTATGTAGGACTGCCTCCAATTATTTCCAATTGTGGAAGTTTACGGCTGAAATACTTCAAAGGATATTGAAAATGGTCAGTTCCAGCCCAGGTCCCTTGCCTTCAGCAGCCAAGTATGCTCTAGGCAATGGTGGTTACGAAAAAATTTAATCAGAACGTGTTCTTTCACACCATGTATTTCTAAATCTTTTGCAAACAAATTCAAAATATGTGCTGAGCACCCATACGTTAAGACATCAGCTTCATCATTCTTTTCCAATTCATTCCTCATCCTTGTCATGTTGGAAGCATTGTCATTTACAAAGCTACGCACTTTGCACTTAAAATTGCTTTTCTGTCTTCTTAATAGTTGCCAGTGTAAACGTATTCACCTGTATGAGAGTTCCCCGAAGTATCAATGGTTTCAGTCAAGTAAACGTCGCCAGATTGAGTTGTTAAACATGCACAAACAATAGGTTAGTTATGAACATTTGACCACCCATCGATGCACATAGACACAATTTGATTTTCAAGAATGCTAGAACAATTATCAATTTCTTCCTGGTAAACAGCTTCAAGAAGGGGTCCAGCAATGTCCTTTCGTGTCGGAGGAATGTAACCTGGACGAAGCATGTTGCAGGCTTTAATCACTTCCGGATATCTATGGCTTGGAAAGGTGTATTTGTTGCATAAATACCGCGGGCTATTTGTTTATTACAGTTTTTTCTTGCTTAGATGTTTTGATCACAAACGAGTCCATTGGCTTAGTTTTTTTTAAGTAGTTTACGAGAGGAGGAATTGGGTGAGCCATCAGTCTGCCTCTTAGGGGTATATGGTGTGCCTTCAGAAAGTTGTACCCGATATGTGGAGGGCTGGAATTGGGTTACAGGGCCAACTACTGCATTGGAACTTACTAATTCTGTAACGTCGGGTGCTACGACGGGGTAGGTGCTTGTAGCATCGCCGGTCGCCTGGTGTAACTGGATCTTACTATCTTTCACTCCGTGTTGCTTTCGAATACTTTTTCGGTTAAACAGCACAACTGCTACTGTCCCGATGTAGGGAATGGAGCATTGAAGTCCTAATGTAAGACCTGACTAGTGAATAAATAGTGGGTAACGCTGCCACCAAGGTGGGATTTAGGCTAGCTAAATTAAACTTGAAGAGAATTGTCTTATCTTTTAACTTCTAGCAAATGAGCGAATAAACCGATGGACGTTAAAACTCCTGGTTTTTATTTTAAACAACCATGAACAAAATATCGCACTTTACATTTACATTTGGTAACTTTAGGTTAGTTTAGGTTATAAAATACATGGGGAATTTACATTAAATTCAGACTTGAACAACGCTATGTTCACAAAAACAATTTCAAATAGAAACAGTGAGTTTGATTAGGCAAAAGGGGATTTCGCAAAAGCGCCCTCTAAATTACGAACAGCCTCGGCTGGGTTGTAATAGTAGACCTGTTTTACAGTTATGTTTCAACGTGAATTAGCAAAGCATTAAACCTCCTAGAGTTGCTGTTGATAAGTCCACCCCTTAAATTACAGAAGCCGCAGCTACCTATAAAGTTGATCCGAGCGTTTAATCAATGGACTACCAACGAAGATCAAACCGTATGTGTTTGCATTAAACTGCGTTTAAAGAAACAAAGAAAGCTGGTTTTTAGTAAGGGACCGTGAACCCTTAAGTTACGGCCGCCAACGTCCGAAATGCCGTTTGGCTTGGCGCACCATAATTTTTACCTTCAAAGCTAAAAGGTTAAGTTTAAAATTAAACTATAAATTTTGACGTTTAAGTCCAAAAAATAAACTTTTAAAGTTAAAATAAGTTGAAATACGAACCACTACCTTTGCCCGGCATGGCAACAATCGGACCGCAGCATCTCCACTCCCAACCGGCGTAGCGACCTCTAGCTTTGAGAATCCCGAGATGTGCTAACGAGTAAGGCTGGGGTTATATACCCATTACCGGAAGTTGGCGCGGACGCCGAGGATAGCTGCGGAGGGGGGGTGTGAGGAAGAAGAGGCGGACATCTGGAGGAGATACTGACCTAGATCGGCCGAGCTGTCACTACCGGAAGGAGCATGGCAGCGCGGACGGCTAGAGAACTGAGCGCTCTGGTTGGAATGGAAATAGAATGCAGGTTTTTAGTTGGACGGGAATTGCGGAGGCTGAATTGACAAAGAATTGCCGACTTGAAAACGTTAGAGGCCTGGCCTTTGAGTGCAAGTGAGTTTGAAACTCATAACGTGATTTTTAGGCCTATTAAACAAAACTACGATGTTATGCATCACAACTTTTAACCCTTTAAGGACAGGTGCGCCCGAATGCACCCGCTGTATAATCATTGTGTACAGCTCTTCTACAAAGTCATATCGAAAACTTCCAGCCAATTACAGTAAAATTTTAATTGGGACATGAAAGCCAGATCATTAAGGATACAAATGACACAGGTTTCATTCTCTTAGCTCAATTGGGTGAGAAGCTGCGATTTATTTTCTACAAGTCAGTTATAAATTCTTAGCGCGCACGCAGTCCTTAAAGGGTTAAAAGGGGGGGGGGGGGGGAACGAAGTGTAATGCACAGAATAATTATTTGACTTTGGGAATGAACCTGCTATGCAAGTTTTTAACGAAGGAAAGCTAGTTTGTTTTCGTTTTTAGAGGTTTGCTACGGTCGGAGTTTGGATGGAGATGCTATAAAAAAATAGACATAAAAATATACACTGGGTCCGTAAAAATATACAAACATTGGAGCTCCGGTAGGGTTCATGGCAAGAAGTTAAGTTTACTAAAATGCATTAAGTGCACAAATCAAAAGATTAAATGTTCCAGCTAGTTTTAAAGAGCTATATCACAGTTTAGGTTAGTTTTTACTGGTTTGAACTTCGGACATTTTTCATAAATAAACAAAGTCGTCACCTGTTACAAATAAAAAATATCATGCGTTTTCAACATCTACAACACAACTAAGCTGGAAAAGTGTTTTGGCTTTATGCCTAAAGGAATAATATACAATATTTACAGTTTTTAAAGTGAAATCACCATAAAGACGATTGTTCTTCTGGTGTGGAAGAATACTGCCCTCAGGTGTTAAGGTGTCCTCACCACGAGCGTCTGATACGAGACCGCGTTTACACGCCCCCACGCGGAAGACCATTTGGGGTTCCTGTTGAACTCCAAATAAATGCTACAACAGAAAGGGTCAGTGCACACAAGATATGCCAAAGAACAAGACTGCCAAGCCATGTAAATATATTGCATAAATTAATGCACCAAGGAATACACCTTCTGAGGAATACAACTCCCGTGAAATACATCACCACAAGTTATAAAATACACCGTTTACAAAACATAAAAATTGCTATTTTATGTTTTTGGGGGACTGACGTTTTTGTGGCTCACGAAATTTTTGTAAATAAAAATTACAAGTTTAAAGGGACACTAGTTGCAAAAATTAACTTAGTGCTGTCCGCACTGCTTGTTGCAGGAAAGTCTTACAGGCCACCAAGAAAATTGGAGCAAACGAAAGTTTATATAAATAAAAACGCAAATTTTGACCATAAAGGGTCACAGTTTAAGGGTTTTTGTAGCTGTTAATTCAAATGAGATAATCGCAACATTTAATGCTCTAACCAGTCAGCCGTGCACAGAAAGTTATTTTATTTATCTGGGAAAACCTCGAAAAAACCCCTGGGCACACTCCTCAGGACCTAGCTTGCGATAAGGATCGGAATAGAGGGTAATATAAGCGCATGTGCAACTATCAGCTCTATTTAAAGTTAACAGACTACCACTGGAGTGGTTTAAGGTTACCAAACAACTTGTTTTACATAGGAAAATTTTACACCGAAGGGTTTTGAGATGGTACCCATAACTTAAACATAATACAACACTGGGAGGTTTTATGGATACTAACACAACCTTTTAACGACAGTTGACCTTTTGCACTCAGAGGTGAGACAGAAATTTTTTGCAGGAAAAATGTTTCGTAAAAACCTTAAGAAGGGCCAACCGGGAACAAGTTGCAACCCCCGTAGAATATTCCTAATGAATATTTAATTAGTTTCGTTACAGTCTTTGACAAAATTCTCCCACATAGGGAGACGTTGATAGTGACAAAAAGAGTAAAACATAGGCACTTAAAATTTAGGTGTAGAGTTCCGAAACGGGAAATAGCTGAAAGTTCCTTTTGGTGTGGTTGCACTTTCAATATACCACTTAACAAAATTTAATTTCCAGTCAATTTGTACCGAAAATGACGTGTTTTAACAAATTAATGTTTAAACAAAATACCTGCTGAGAGTGTCAGCGTTTACGTGTAACTTTCCAGGTTTGTATCTGTAGTCGTAATCTTGTAGGGTTAGACTCCACCTAAGCAATCTGGGATTTTTGCCAGACATTTGCTTGAGCCAGTGCAACGGGCTGTGATCCGATTCAATGACAAATTTTGTTCCATAGATGTAGGGACGCAACTTAGCAACAGACCAGATCAAACACGCGCATTCTTTTTCTGTTGTACCAGAGTTTTGCTCACGTGCTGTCAGTTTACGTGAAATGTAAAGACAGGGGTGTTCCTCTTCTCCAAACACTTGTGACAAAACACAACCCATACCACGATCTGAACAATCACACTGCAAAATAAATTGTTGTGTGAAGTCGGGGGCTCTTAGGACGGGAAACGCCACCAAAGAGGTTTTCAACGTGTCAAAAGCAGCTTGCTTAGACTCATCCCAAATGACAGGATCTGGTGCATCCTTTTTCAAGGAGTATGTGAGACAGGCACAAATTTCAGAATAGTGAGGGACATACCTTTGGTAATATCCTACCAAACCGAGAAAGGAACGGACATCTTTCTTAGTTTGTGGTCGTGCGAATTTTTGCACGGCCAAGACCTTCACCTCAGAGGGTGTACGAGATCCATTGCCAACCTCATGGCCAAGGAAAGTAGCTTTGCTGCAAGCGACCTGCGATTTCTTGGCATTTACTGTCAATCCGGCCTTCTTGACAGCAGAAAGGAAATTGTGAATGTTTTCAAGATGCTGTGGCCACGTTTCGGCCCCTACAGCAGTGTCGTCTTGGAAGGGTGTGACAAACTCTTCCAGCCACGAGTGACATTGTCCATAAGCTTCTGGAAGCAGAATGGAGCGTTTTTCATCCCCATGTTCATCATGAGGGGAGCAAACTTCCCAATGGGAGTTGTGATGGTGGCAGCCATTGATGCCTGTGGCGTCAAGCGCACTTGCCAAAATCCACAGTTGAGGTCAAAAATGGAGATAAACTTCCACTTAGCTGCAAGCTCAATACATTCCTCAATGTTGGGAATTGGGTAATCTTTGGTTACCGTATTGTTGTTCAGCTCTCTGTAGTCTGCTACAGGACGTGGGCTGGCGTCTTTTTGAACGATGATCAAGGGTGAACCATGTGGGGGAATCTGTTTCAACGATTAAGCCCAAGTCAAGCATACGCTTGATTTCAGTGACTATCAAATCCCTTTCGGATTTCGCGTGGCGATAATACTTAAGGGTTTGACTTTGGAATCTACTAATTCAACGTTGTGTGTGACAAGATCAGTGCGTTCTGGCAAAGAAAAAAAAACCGTCTACTTTTTCGAATACCTCAAGGAGGTCGGTCTTCTGCAACTCAGTTAAGTTGCCTGTCTTTTTGAAAAGACTCATGGCGGCCTTAGCAGTAAGGTGGTCATCTCCAGGCTGACCTGTCCATACTGGTCGGTGTGAGGAAGCTCACGATCTTCATTGTAAGAATGATTACTAGACCCCTCCCTAGGCAGTTAGGGCTTGAGAAGGTTTACATGATATATGGTTTTTTATAAACCAAACAATTTTTTTTACAAGATAATTAGTATCTGATAATCGTTTCAACACTTCGCAGGGTCCATCCCAATGAATGACTAACTTATTGGTGCGGGCTGGTTTAAGGACTAGAACCTTATCACCAACTTTGAACTTACATGCAACTGCCTTGATGTCGTAATAAGACATTTTTTGGTTGACTGCAAGTGATATTCTCCTGAGAGAGTTCACGAGAATACTGGAATCTCTGGAGCAAGTCCAAGATGTATTCTAGTACTGAAGGATGAACGTCCGGTTTGATCCAATGGCTTTTCACCAACTCCAGTGGGCCTTTGAGGTTGCGTCCGTAGACTAACTCGGCTGGAGTGAAGCCAGTGCTCTCATGGGGAGCAGTTCTCAGAGCAAACATTGCTCCTGGCAGGCACCTCTCCCAATCGTGGGGATGCTCATGACAGACAGCTCTCAGCACCGCTTTGAGCGTCCTGTGGAAACGTCCCACGCTGTGAGATTGCGGGTGGCTCACACTTGAGTTAACACACTTTAGACCACACTTTTCTAAGAAAAGAGTTGTAAGTTCCGATATGAAACATGAGCCTAGGTCGCTTTGGAGTTCGGCTGGAAAGCCTAACCTAGAAAATACAAGGAGGAGCGCATCTACAACGCTTTGGCTGTTGGCCTCTTTGAGGGGCACAGCCTCAAGAAACTTTGTTGCCGGGTCAAGTAAAGATAAGATATACTTAACCAGCCTTACTAGCAGGCTTGATGGGGCCGACGATATCGATTACGTATCGGTTGAACGGCTCGTCATCCATGGGCACTAGCACCATAGGGGCAACAAACTTCTGACCAGATTTACCATTTTTCTGGCAGGTTAAACAAGTGGATACAAAATTCTCAATGTCGGTAAAACAATGTGGCCAGTAAAAATTAGTCAACACTATCCTTCGTTTTGGATCGGCCTAGATGCCCAGCCCATGCATTTGCATGTGCGGTGTTTAAGACTAAATCTCTACATTCTTTAGGAAGCACTAGCTGTTTCTTGATTGACGGTCTTCCTAAAGGCCGAAAGGGCTTACGGAAAAGCAATCCCTTCTCGATGAAGAACTGTTTGTTCTCATCCTGCTGGTACAGCGGGAGCTCAGCAGTTTGCCAACATGGTTTTAAAGTTGGGCAGTCTAACTGCAACTTGGCAAATTCGGGTTTGTCAACACTCAGTAATTTATTTAACTGATCTGACTGTGGACCTAAAATAGCTGAATCTAGGCTATCAACCTTAGGTGAAACAAAACCTTCCTGAGAAGGTGAAACTATACTGGAAATAGAATCACTATCTGTGTCGTCTTCACTCAGATTCGATCTCACGATATTTGGGTTTAGATATCGGGAGTTGCTGTTCCACACGTGTTTGGGAAGAAGTGATGGCGTTAGAGTAAGGGGGCAGGGCCTTTAAACCTTTCTCTAACACTGAGAGGGCACGCCCAAAAGCATCTGGAAATGGGGTCCCACGTGGTCTGAACCGAGAGCCTCGGATTGGATTTTACTGTAGGGCGTTTCAACTTCAATCACGGCAATTGCGTGAGCTGTTGTCTGCTCTGAGAGAGCGTTGTGGCAATGGGTATATTCACCCGTGAATTGCTCGGGCTTCACAAAATCCCTTGCAATGACATCGTGTGTCGAGCCTGTGTCTCTTAAGACCAGACATTTCGATCCATTCGTGAATGTGTTTAGAAAGAACTAATTCGGGAGGTTGACTACTAACAAAGTTACACTCTGCGTTAGAGGCTGGGTTTCCCCCTTGAGCAATACGAGAACGACACTCGGATTTCTTGTGTCCGATTTTGTTACAAAAAAAAACTAACACCTTCAAACGGAGGCCTCTTAGACCTGTCAAACTCACGGTTGGAGTAGTTGTTGCGGGCCGAGTCTCCTTTACTCGGATCGGCAGAAGATGCTGCAGTACCGGCCGGTTTAGCTGCAGTTGAGGCTCTGTGGCCACTTCGGAAATTGGAGGAAGCTTTTGAAGCTTGTCCAGACGACGACGCACTAGGTTGTGCCTTCCCCGTTTTAGGGGCCACGTCCGCAGAAATCTGTTTCTGGTGGTAAACTCAGAGTTTGGCTGCTTCGTGTAGGGTACCAAGTTTAATTTGGTCCGGCAACCACTTGCATAAAGCAATGGGACATGATTTTGTAAACTGCTCAAGCATAACTAAATTAGCTAACTTGTCGTAGCTGCTATTTACTTCAGCTAGGGACACCCATCTGGAAAATAGGGTTTCGAGTGCGAACGCATGTTCGTGGAACAATTGTTCGGGGCCACGTTCGAGTGAACGAAACTGGGCTTGTACGGCTTCCTTCGTTTGAACAAACCTTTCCAGTAACCTGATTTTGACTAGTTCATAATCATGCATTTCTACGACAGACATTTGATCACACACTTTAATCAAAATTTCTCCTAAGAGGTTGGAGTCCGACGACCCATTCTGTTTTGTCTATGTTGTGTCTCCATAGTTTTCTCAAAAATCTTTAAAAAACTTAATTTCCAATTCGGAAATCCATCTATCTACAAGTCTGACAGCGTCAGCAATTTTACCTGGCTTATTTACGGGAACACTGGGATTTGGGGGTGTTACGGTACCACTACTTTGATTTGAATTACCACTAAGATTTGCAGCCATTAGCCTAGCTAGTTCGATCTGCTTATCTAATTTTAATAATTCGCGTGCACTAGCGCATTCGCTAATCTGTGCTTCTTGTCCCTTTAACTGACCATTTCTATCCCTTATCCGGGCCGCTTGGTCCCGTAACACTAGTTCGTGTACCATACGTTTATCTACGGCGGCTAATTCAACTGCTTTTAACCTCAATTCTTCGGCTTTAAGCGCGAGCTCATGCTCTTTGGCTGCTAACTCTTTCTTTTGCAAAATGATAGCCTCTCTTTTCTCTATAGCCGGGGCTAGTTCGTCAGAGCTCGTCAACGGAAATTTTTTCTTCCTCGACGGCATTTTTCAATATAGTCACGGATTCGTGACGAGTTTCACTAACGGTTAGGCCTAATTTTAAACAGGCCTTTTTCAGGTCTTTGTACTGTATGTCTCGAATGACATCTTCAAAATCATCCATGTTGGACATTTTTAACTTTAAGGTTCAAAATAAAACTCTTATAAATGAAACTTCATTAAAATGCAGCCGCAAATTA
>JAHWFP010149696.1:0-14331 GCA_023313725.1 Lithobius niger
CCATAAATAGGTGTCCACTTATTGGTTAGTGGACACTATCGGGGGATTGATCCACTAAAAATAGTGGTGATTCACTGGAGGCTTACCCTTAGAATGTACTACTCTGATTCATAAGCCATTAATGTAAGAAGACCATAAGGTATTACCTTATGGTCTTCTTACATTTCCAAAGTTAACATTACGTTATCTTTAGAGGGACTTCGTCTCCATTATTTTGGCTAGGATCAATTCTTAAGCCTTGGATGTAGTAGGGGACATGTACTGCAATATTCAATTGGATCTGAAGCTTGGTAATAAAAACAACAACTCTTTCGAAATCTTATATCTGTATCTAAGTTCTCAACATGAATTTTAGTATGATTAAAACGTGTAAGAGGATTATAGTCCATGTCAAAAAGGTTAAAATTATTAGCGTCTAATAGGAAATTAAAGTCATTAGTAATACGTTGTTTTAATTGAGGACATTGGATACTCTGCATTCTTTTTTCATATAATAGATATACTCGAACTGCTGTGTTTTCCCAGAGAATTCGAGGATTAACTTTGCTTACATTGACAAAAGCTTGCCATAATTTTGTTAAATTTTCTGCAAATAATTGTCGAATTATATTTCTTCTCCAATCATCTCTGTGGCAGAGTGGGGAGCATATAAATGTTAAATCAGAGAGAGGCATTTTTGACTGCCATAAGCGATTATCAAAACCATAATCTAAATAACAATTTTCGGCAGAAAAGTTTAAGCCTTTATTAAATACCGTCATTGCATATAGGCAAGAGGCTGTAGTCAAAAAAGCAATACGTTTACTTAGCAGAGAAGCAGTCACCTTTATTGATGGAGAATGGATAATAGGAGTTAACACATAGAGCAGATGCTCACATTTTGTAGGATCAAGTATTAGATCTTGCATACCTAAAGTTGTTTGTAGATTACGCTTATTTGAATGAATCAATCCTAAGCTTTTGGATAGTAAATCCCATTCCTCTCTCGTAAATGCAGTATCCATCAATGTTTCTCATCGTTGGGCAAGTTAGACGGTGCATTTTTTTTTATCTGTTGTTGGCCTTTACCATAAGGGATGCACAATGGTGTGCCAAAGAGTGGATCTTCTGTAATAAAGCAATTTAAACCAAATACATCTTTAACTGTTCTTACATCCAAAATTTCTGTAGGACGACCTTGTGCATAAACAGTTTTCTGAGCTACAGCAATCATATGGTCTGCATAACGACATGCTAAATTGAGGTCATGTAAAACCATGATAATGGTTTTTTTCTGTTTTTTATTGAGATCAAATAATAAATCTAAAATATCAATTTGGTGCGCTAAATCTAAGTAGGTTGTTGGTTCATCTAATAATAATATATCAGTATCTTGTGCTAGGGTCATTGCAATCCATGCCCTCTGTCGTTGGCCACCAGATAATGAATCCACTGCTCTATCTTTTAATGATAATAATTGTGTTTGCTCTAGTGCTTCATTAACTTTCAACTCATCTTCACTCGACCATTGTTTTAACCAATTTTGGTGTGGATAGCGTCCCATTCGTACGAGTTGATAAACAGTTAAACCTTCAGGTACTAGAGGAGATTGAGGTAAAATAGACAATTCTTTTGCAACCCGAGCAGTTGCTTGCTGGTGAATATCTTTTCCATTTAATAAGATCATCCCTTGTTTAGGTCGTAATAAGCGTGCAAAAGATTTTAATAATGTACTTTTTCCACAGCCATTACTACCGACTAAAACAGTTATTGAATGCAAGGGAATATTTAGATCTAGCCCTTCTATTATATTATTATTTTCATAGGCGAGAGTCAGAGCATTACTTTGCAAAGGATACATGAGACTATTCCTTAAAAACGTTGCTTGAGTAATAAATAAATAAAAAATGGAGTTCCAAATACAGCAATAAAAATTCCTGCGGGTAAATCCAATGGTAAAAAAACAGTTCGTCCAATCAGGTCTGCCAGCATGACTAAATTTGCTCCAACTAAGCCACTTACCCATGCCAATCCACTAAAAGATCTTGGTACAAACATTCGGGCAATATGAGGAGCTATTAATCCAACGAAAGCAATCGCACCTGCATAAGCAATTGCGACAGCAGCCAGTGCCACAGCAATAAAAAGTAAGCTCATCCGATTACGTTCCGGATTTAATCCTAATCCGACTAAAATACTATCTTCAAGCTCATGTGGATTAAGATGACGAGAGAAACAAATGAGTAGTGGAATAATAATGATGAGCCAGATACTTAAATGAGCAATATCTTGCCATAAGGCACCATAAACACTGCCAGTTAACCATACAAAAGTCGATAGGGTTGTGTTTAGTGGACCTAATACAAGTGTTAAAGTGGTAATTGCACCTAAAATAGTAGAGATACCTATACCCATCAACACTAAACGTATGCTTGTTGTTCCACTTTTCCAAGACAATAAATAAATGAGGCAAGCTGCACACCATGCACCCAGAATGGCGAATAAAGGTAACCAATGTAAGCTAAACTGTGTGCTCAAAAAGGTCATGAAAATGACAACGGAAACTGATGCTCCTGAGGTCACTCCTAAAATGTCAGGCGAAGCTAATGGATTTCTAACAATATTTTGTAGAATTAATCCCGATAATCCCAGAGCCATTCCGACCAAAAACGCCAAGATAATACGAGGTAATCTTAAGGACTCTATAATGAATGTATATTCACTTTGAGTTGATGTAAAAAGCTCTTTAAGAATTTGGTCAAAAGGAATAAATACTTTCCCTAGAGATAATGAAATCAAGCCATGTAGAATAGTCAGAAGGAATAAGCAACAAATAATCCAAAATGTTTTAATATTTAGAAGGCGTGAAAACTTACCAAAACGTAAGCTTAACGTTTTAGGCATTTCGCATTCCTTGTCTAATTAAGTAAATAAAAACAGGACCACCTAATAAAGCTGTCATAACTCCAATAGGTATTTCTTGTGGAAAAATAATGACTCGAGCAATTAGATCAGAGATGACAAGCAATAGAGCACCATAAATGATACAACCAGGGAGTAACCATTGATAATGTTTTGAAACTATAAATCTGACAATATGCGGAACTATTAATCCAACAAAGGCAATACTACCAGCGATAGCAACAGATCCTCCTGCAAGTAGAATAATGATTAGTCCCATTATAATTTGCAATAAGACAGTTTTTTGTCCAAGGCTTTTTGCTATTTCCTCACCAGCCATTAAAATGTTGATCGGTAAGGCAAGGAGTAGGCTAAGAATTAACCCTATGCATAAGAAGGGGAAAAGAGTGGCAACAACATTCAATTGACGATCTGAAATTGATCCTGCAAGCCAAAATAAAATACTGTCTAAACTTTCTTGGTCTATAACTAGCATTGCTTGTGTTAAAGCTGTAAAAAGTGCTGAAATAGCGGCACCAGCCAAAACAAATTTTAATGTATGTAATTGCCCATTTTTTGCAGTACCTAGAAAATAAACAAGACAACCTGCAACTGTGGCTCCAAACATTGCCAGATACATATAGTCTTGAATTCTTGTTAGGGTAATAAAGCTTGAAAAAATGACGATACTGAACATTGCTCCAGCATTTATTCCAAATAAGCTAGGCGATGCAAGAGAGTTGCGCGTTAAAGCTTGCATGAGGGCGCCCGCCACGGCTAAACAGGCTCCTATAATGAGTGCAAGAGCTGTTCTAGATATACGCGTTGTTTGAACTAAAACGTGTTGTAAGTTTAAAGGGTCGTAATTATTAAATGAATCAAAAACAATATTTGGCTGAATAAATTCGTGACCAATAGATAAACTAAGCATTGAAAAAAATAATAATAAAAAAACGCCTATCGTCAATGCAACAATAGGTTTTAAATCACTTTTAAAGTTTTTAGGAAGGCAAATTTTGAGTCGAAGTTCCATGCTTATTGTCTGATTTCCTCAATTTTAAAAATATGATTAATTTCATCCAAAACTCTATTTGCTCCTAAAATTCCTCCTGTTAAGTTCCAATTAACAGTATTAACCAAATAAATTTGCTTTTTTTGTGAAGCCCTTAATTGTTTCCATAGAGCATGTGTTTGCCATGTTGTAAAATTTTGCTTTGTAGTTGGGCTGTTTCGCATAAAAACAAAAAAGATGTCGGCATCTAATAAAGGAATACTTTCTTTACCTGCGAGTTTTTGCAAAGCCCAATTCTGATTTGAAGAAACCTTAGACCAGCTAAAACCAAGTTCAGATAAAATCTGACCTGAAAAACTATGTGGCGAATATGCTCGTAAATGATCATCGCGGATTTCAAGTAAGGATATTTGTTGTGGCCAATTCCCAGCATAGCGATGTTTGAGTTGAGTTTGTGTATTTTTAATGCGCAGATTCCACTGATGCAGTAAATTATTAGCTTGCTGCTCCTTACCTACTGCTTTGCCTACAATTTTTAAAGTATCTTTAAATTCATATACTTCTGTAAGCATAACAGTAGGAGCAATTTGAGATAGAATTCTATAGGTTTTTTCATTGCGAAATTTTGATGCAATAATTAAATCGGGTTTTAAGCGAGCGATATCTTCTAAGCTTGGCTGTGTTTCTAAGCCAACATAATGTAATTGCGTCAAATGTGGGCGTAAATATTGGTACATAGGTTTTTCAGACCAAGATTCAACAGCTCCAACAGGTTTAATTCCTAAAGCTACTAAAGTATCGGTGGCACCTTGCATTAAACTCACCACACGTATAGGTTGACCATGAATATATGTTTTTCCCATAGCATGGTGAATGGTTCTGGTGGAAACGGTATTAGCATGAGCATAGTTCATCAAGAACGTTAATAGCAGACAAATAGCATAGAGATAATAAATACCTCTATGCTGTTGGGTTAGAATTTTACGAACTGATACAATCAATAGCATTCTTAAATCTATAAAAATTTATGGCAATGTAAAAAAGGGTTCGGTATGCGACCTTTACCGAATGGCATACTACCTGGATCATCGTCATCGTGCTCAAACATAGGGGTTAGAAGCATTTTAAATGGCCAGAATTTTTCTGTAAAAAGAAGTTGATTAAGGAGTATTTGCATAGAGCAATCAAGCCCAATTTTTGTAACAACCTGTTTTATACTCGCATTCATGTCTTGCCATAAAATTGCAGGAGGTATGCTATATATTTGCGCTAATGTATCAATAATGGCACGCAGATTGACTTGTATCCCTAATGTTTGGAAAAAGAAGAATAAATCCTCTGGTAGTTGATTATATAAAGTATTTGGATAACCTTTTTTAATACTGTATTCAGGGTCAGATAGGCCATTTTGTTGAAGTAATGGTACACATACCCGTAACGCATCGTGATCGCGCATTAAAATTCCTTGGGCATGTCCATCTTTCCATACAAATACAGCATTTTGTCCATGCATTTCTCCGACCATTCCTAATTTAAATAATCGTAGATTTACTTCATAAAAGGAAGTACATAATTCTTTAAACAAGAGTCTCACAGACGTTTGATTTGGTGGCAGTTGACGGTATCGCATCCAATCATCAAAAAAATGATGGGAGCTATTTGGTATAACCGTGCCTAAAGTTGCCATAGGAATGAGCTTGAATTGAGTGTTTTCCAATAGTTCATTCGGATAATGCCTAAGCATTGCTGATAAGTGCCTAGGTTCTTGGGCGTATAATATTTCATTATCAGGATGATAATCATGAATGTTTTCAGGTAAATATGCCCACCAAATAGCTTCATCACATAGCCATAGCTTGTCTTTTAGATTAGGATCTTTAGAGATAGCATCTTGCAAAAGTTGCTGGCTTTTTTGTCCATTAATCATTTTAATTGCTGGCAAATAACGTGCAGAACATAAAGAATATATGTCCATAGGTAGCTTTAAGTAGAATGGGCTTTCTGAAGCAGGAGCTAAGGAACGTAATGAAGATGTTGCGTTGAAAGGTGAAGATTGGAATTTTAGAGCTACACATTTTTTTTGTATGAATGTATCAGGTAGAAATTTTTGTATAACTCGGTCAAATTGCCATGGGTGTACAGGAAGAGCAATGTGGGTATCTAAAACATTCAATTGTTCAAGTTCAGCCAGAAGTTCAACTTGCTCTTGCTGGGTTAAAAAATAATGTAAGGGGTGCTGTTTGGAAATATCTTCAATACCATTACCGATCATCAAATAATCTTTATGAACTGCAATCCAGAAAAGTGGAATTTTTTTTGAAAACTCAGCCATATATTGAGAATAATCTTGTTGATTCAATCCTGTTTTTGCCTTCGCAAGAGGATGATATGGTCTGTCTCGTAAAGAAGCCCATTGCTCCATGCACTGGAAAAACTCCGCAGGACTTTTTGAAAAAAGTTTTTTATGATCAATCTGATGGTTTTGAGACCATTCAAGCTGTTTAATGTTTTCCTGTAATAAATCTAAAAAATTATGAATTGCTTTGGGCTTATTTGGATAATATTTTTCTGCTGCATACTGCATGAATGTTACAGGATCTAGAAGTGTTAATTGATCTAAGTTCTCTTTTTCAAACGAGCTAACAGCATAAACTGGACTGTTGCTAACCTTTTGCCACTTTTGGGTTAAAGCAGGCATTAAAGCCATAAGAATATTAATATTTTCATTCGGTATACTAAGTTTCCAAATTTCCGCCTGAAGATCTAAGCTTGGAAATAAGGTAGAGCTAGCTAAATGTGGTGTAGCTTTTGTCAATTGGTCCCATTGTTCAAGGCTATATAATTGTTCAGAAATATCGCCAAAGAATTCTTCGACCAATAAACCATCGATGAGATCTTGCATAACCGAAATAGTTGCTTGTTTAAATAAATTTGGATGACTGTTCACAATATAATTCCTTATGCTTGGTGCTCAACAAAAAGTTCACTTTGAGCTTGGGTTAAGCGACTTGATAAAGCTCGGAAGGCGATACCGCGCTCATCTCCTAAAACAAAAATATTGATACCTAAATTTGCCCAATATTGTTGTTCTGTAGCTTGTCTTGGAATTGCGGAATAAGGAACGTTTAGGGCTTTACAGGTATCAACAACATGTAATAACGCATTTTGAACAGCTCTATTTTCGATTTGCCATGGCATTCCTAATGATTGGGATAGGTCGGCAGCCCCCTCAAGTACGAAACTAATTCCTTCTATAGATACAATTTCCTGGATATTAGTTACACCAAGTTGACTTTCAATCATCGGAATGACCATGATTTGTTGATTTGCAAAAGCCATGTAATCTACAAGACCATTTTCGCCAAAGGCATAAGAGCGGCCAAAAGCTCCTGGTCGCCCTGCATTTAAACTACGTTTACCTTCAGGGTAGTATTTACAAGCTTCAATAGATTGCTTTACTTGTTCCGCATGTTCAACCATTGGCAGTACAATGCCATGTGCACCAGCATCTAAAATCTTCAACATCTGTTTTGAGTTAAAGTCAGACACACGAACTAATGGTGTCAAATCGACACCTTCAGCTGCACGAATCATATTTTCTAAAGTCTCGTGATTGATCATGACATGTTCAGTATCAATAATCACAAAATCGAAACCTGCCTCACCGATGATTTCGATAGCTGAAGGCGAGGGGATAGAGCAAAACAATCCGAAAACAGCTTGTTTCTGCTTGATCTTTTTGAGCAAAGTATTTTCTTTCAGCATTTTTAACTCTTTAAATTAATTACTCGGTGTTTGATTTGTATGAGTAAAGGGCGCTAAGGGATTATTCACATATTTAAAGCGAGGTTGGGCATCACCAAAGAGACGTCGTTTGGTTAATTCTTCAACTTGAATTTGTTTGGTAAATACATCAAATAATTCGAATCTTGTTTGATGTTGAGGGTGTTGTCGTTGATAATCATGAATACAATCAGCAACCAATTTCCAGAAAACTTCTTCCGAATAGTTGTATTGCTGATTGAGGAAAATAGCGAAATCAGCTAAGCAAATAAAAAAGAAACAGTCACAAGTTATGTCACGTACAGCGCTTGGATCAGTTGTTATGACATGAGAGTTATCATTCTTTTTTGAGTGATGTTCGGGCATAGAAACGAGTTTAGGAGCAAGTTCAGCTCTTGATAAATGCTGAACAGAATAACGTATGCCATCATGGAAATCCTTTAATGCCACACGAACAGGCCATCCATTTTTATGTATTAGAATAATATTTTGAGCGTGAGATTCCATGCCTATGCCTTCGGCGAATAGCATGTGGATTACGGGGAGTGTTGTAACTTGTATCAATTGTTTGAGCCATGGTTCTAAACCGTATTGTTCAATCCAACTCTTAATAATCGGTTGTTGATTTGGTTCTAAATAACTAAAACCATTTAAGGGAAAAGCATCTTCATCTTCACGTAAATATTGATGAATACTTTCACGCCAAATAACTCCTAATGCCCCGTAGAATTTTTGCTGTTGTTGAGCTGGTAATAATTCATCAGCATAACCAATACCCACAGTTTCATTCAAAATAACAAAATCTAATTGTTGAGCAGTTGGGTCTGATTCGATTAAATACTGTAGCCAATCACTGATAAGTGGTGCATTGAGTACAGTATGTCGAGATAAAGTACGTTTACTTGACGTGTTGGTAATACCTAAAGAGAGTTTGACATAAGGTTTGTTACGATCAGTATGATTTGCTAAAGAGCGAATAGATTGCTGAGCACGGTAACATTCAGATGACTGACCGACTAAGATAATTTTTTGTTGTGCAAGCTGGAACATGAAAAGAGCACTAATTTCGTTGTCCCACTGCCACGGATGAACAGGCAAAATCCAATAATCATTTGGTGCCTTGCCTTGCAGAGTTAAATTATTTTGAAAGCTTTGATATTGTTCATGGCCTATTTGTTGTTGAATAAACTCAGCATAATTCAACTTTTTAGATACATTCAAGGTGATTTCAGATTTGAGAACAGCAAGCCAAATAACTTGAATATCTTGTTTAAATTCAGGAGAATAACGAAAGTTATCTTGTAAATTGAATCCTATGCGGGACTTATAACAAGGATGGTAAGTATGTGCATCGAGCAAATAACTTTCAAGGGCGTCATATTGACGTTCAGATGAAGATAAAATTTGTTGGCCACATAGACTGCGAACTTGTGCATCTTTAAGTAATGTTTGTTCTAACTCATGAATAAATGAATCGAGATGAATGGTGTCAGGTAAAGGTGAGACTAATTCTTGAATAACTTGTTGAAAATTTGCATTTTCACGACTAGTTGCCGTTACACGTTGGACTGCATGGTCTTTGTCTAAACGAATTAAATCGAAACTTTGATAAATTTTACCGATACATTCATAGCGTAATTCCTGATTACCTTTCGTTTTTACATGGATGGTAAATAATGTTTTTTGGCCTACAATAGCACTTTGCTCAAATTCAAAAACGTGCTCAAACAACATTGTTTGTATGAGCTGGCGTATGACACGTTGCTCAACTTTTTGAAATATATTCATTTGTAATGGTGTTAGCCAAGTATTATGTTGCCATGTATCTAGGTTGATTACAGGAGCATGGTGGTTTAATGAACCCATGGACTAGTCCTTATATAATTTGTTTATGAATGATTATGTTTGGTGGAAAGTTCAGCAAAATGTTGCTGTTTTTTTGAAGCTAATAAGTATGCACAGGGGATAGTGGTAGCAATTAAGCCACCCGTTACGAGAAAAACTTCATTAATCGATAGATGCAAAGATACAAGTTGTGAAAAACCTTGATGTATAAAAGATGAACTTCGGATTTCAAGGTAGATCGCTACAAATAGTATTGCTATAGAAGATGCAGCCCGTCGGATCATATCGTGCATTGCTGTTGCTTCTACAAGATATCGTTGCTTAATATGATTAAGGCCCGCCGTAGTCACGGGGGTTATTGAAAATCCAATTCCGATACCTCTTAAAATCATTAAAAGGATTATCCACACCATATTGTGTGGATGAGTTGATAGTTGCCCAAGTGAAAAGATTGCTATGGCTGATAAAATGAGTCCAACCATCACAATGTTACGGGGACCATGCAAGTCCAAAACTTTACCTGCAAGATTTAAACTTAGACTGGCTGATAAGGCAGTTGTCAGTAAGGCAATTCCTGTCCAAATAGGATTAAGGTTAAAAACCTTTTGAATCAATAATGGTAAAAGCACCAAACATTCAAACATTGCAACGGTTTGAACCATGGTAATTATTACGCTAAGTGAGTAATTCCGGCATTGAAATAGACGCAAATTTAAAAGCGGAGATTTACTTTTTAATTGGTTGAAAATAAAAAATAGAAGACACCCGAATGTTAGAGCCAGAACAAGAAGATTCGAATTCGAAGTAATGTCTTGCCATGATTTCAGTTGATGACATGTCCAAATTAAACAGCCCAGCCCGAGCGTAATCAAAGAAAAACCTATCCAATCGAAAGAGCTTTTACTATTGGTTTCTTGATCTCTGGCCAGATTCTTTGCAGCAAGAGTAAAAGTAAATAAAGAGATAGGAATATTAATGAGGAATAATATTTCCCAACTAGTTACAGCTAAAATAACTGCACCAAAGAACGGACCAATCGCCAATGAAATCATAACAACTGACGCCCATAAGCTGGTTATACGTCCACGTTTTTGTGCTTCTGTAACTGAAAAAATAAAAGGAAGTGAAAGAGGTAGAATAAGGCCACTTGCTATACCTTGTATGCTTCGTGCGAAAATTACAAAATAGATATTGTTAGCCATGCTGCCTAAAAAAGAGCCAAAAACAAATAGAGCAAGGCCTAGTAGATAAATACGGCGTTTCCCCAAATTATGACTCAAATAACCTGTAATAGGCAAAGTCAGGCACATTGCCAACATAAAGGCAGCAAGAATCCAACTCGCTAAAGCTGGTCCAATATGAAAAACCTGCATAAACTCAGGTAAAGCAGGATTTAAAGCACTATTATTTAGACTGACAGTGATTGCACCTAGTAAAATCGTAAAAACGACTTTTTTCTCAGTTGAATTTTTCCCAATTTTCATATATTGAGTGAACCATGAACAAAAATTTGCTCTGGTCGAGGATGACAGAGAAAATCAGCATGAGAAATGTTGTAGCCATAAGCACCAGCAAGGGGCAAGTATAATAAATCGCCAATTTTAATCTCATTCAACTTTTGATCGCGACTGAGTACATCTTTGGGAGTGCATAACTGTCCGACAATGTCATACATTTCATTTGGTATTTTTTGATTTAACTTACTTTTAGGGAAATGAATGATTGGGTGAGCGTGTGATTGGGCAGCAGGTAATCGAAATTGATGTGTACCACCTCTACATATTAAGAAATTCTTTTGATGGCTCTTTTTAATATCAAGTACTTCTATAACATAGTAACCACAAAATGCGGAAATAAAGCGTCCCATTTCAAAACGCAAAAAGGGTACATCATCAAATTTAGACTGTAGCTGATTTAAGCGAGTACAAAAATCCAGCCAATCAAATTGTGTGGGGGTTAAATAATTTACTCCGATACCCCCGCCAACATTAAAATATTGAAGCGATGAGGGGAATTTTGTCCAACTTTTCCAAACTTGCCATTGTGTTAAATACCAATGCATTAATTCTAAATGTTGATCTACTTGTGTTTGATGTGACATGGCATGTACATGGAAGCCACACAAACGGAGATGTGGACATTCTTCAACTAAAGCAATTGCTAGGTGAAGGTCCTGCTCATCAATACCGAAAGGAGTAGCAGTTCCTGCCATTGATAATTTTGTTAGTAAATGACTTGGTAAGTGAGGATTGATTCGGATTAAAATATCTTGCTGCTTGTTTTGTGTTGCAGCAATCTGATTAATTTTTTTTATTTCATTTAGACTTTCAACATGAATAAATTCAACATCGTTTGCTATGGCTGTATTTAAGTCTGAATCTAATTTGCCTGGTCCTGAAAAAACGAATGGTTTTTTATATTTACATTGCTGAATCTTTGCAATTTCTCCGCCAGATGAAATTTCAAATCCATCAACCAAGGGAGCAAGAGTATTTAAAATATCCGTTTCACTATTGGCTTTAATTGCATAATAAAGAGATATACGAGGTGGTAAATTTTCGATTAGTTTCTGGGCATGTTGCTGTAGGGATTCAAGATCATAAATAAATAGGGATATAGGATCAGATTGTTGCGCTTGAAAACGCAGTGCCGTAGCCTGTATATGTTCTGGAACATTAAACATCTGCAGTACTCCAAGGTGATGCAAGTTGAACGTAGCCTGCTTCACGGTCTGCATTTCCAGCCAAACGAACCTTAAAATTAGTTTTACAATGGATCGGAGCACCAGCTAAAAGCTCATCAATCTCAGGGGTTGGAAGTGAAATTGAGTTACGAAATTGCTCCAGCTCAGAGTACACAGATTGCCACATTTTTGGTGCAATTGAAGGGCGCTGCCAAGTTAATGCTAAAATTGCTTCTGATAAATGATTCACAAATAAGCAGTAACAAATACGTTTCCAGCCTTTTTCCCTTGAGTATTCAATAGATTGTTTTACACGCGGATGAACTTCTTGACCTTGAATTGAATGTATTCCTAAATCTGAAGTGAGTTTGACACCTTCAAAATCTCGAAGTAAAACTTTCACAGGCCGAGAATCCTGATGAACCAAGATACTATTTTGCAAATGGGGTTCCATGACAATACCATGCTGATAAAATAGACTTAGGACAGGTTTTAATAATAATGATTGATATTGGTTAAACCAGGTTAATAGGTCTTGATCTTGTAAATCTCGATTTAAGTGAATTTTGAGGAAATCTAGAATGTTAGGGGTTAAATCATGTGAACGACCAAACACGGTTCCAGCCAATAAGCAGTTCTTATCCCCCTCTGTTTTACAGAAATTTTCTCTAAAAATAGTTCCAGTTTGCTCTTGGAACCACAATTGGTCTTCTGTAGAGGCATCGGCAGGAGCCCAACTTAATACGGCAGGTTCGGCAATTGGCTGAAAACCACCTAATGTTTCAGCTTGAGAGGCAGACAACTTCTTGAATATTTTATCGATTAACAAAGTGCTTTCTAGTTCGTACCACGCATTTTTACGGACACAATTTGTAATGCGGACATGTAAAGAGCCTTTGATGAAAAAATTATGTTTTGTAGAGAACCATGTTCGAATCGAGGCTGTAGGGACAAATTTTTCACCAATACATCCTAAATCTTTAATTTGCCCTTGCTTTATATACGATTGAACTCTTTCATCCTGCAGAAACAATTGTGCTTGTACGGGGTGTAGACAGATAATAACTTTTTCTGGATCTTCAGGTTGTTCCGCTATTTCCTGCAATATTTCTGTCTCAGTCAAATCATCATTTACACGAATGATCAAGCCATTTTTAAAGACTTCAAATTTATGCAATGCACTCGGCATGGCAAATTCAGGTGAGAAATGATTTTGTTGTTGTGCAGACCATAACCGTGCTTTGGGAGCAGGGTGAGTAGGATGTCCAAACCAAAGGGCTTGTTCACTTGTTGCATAATTTTCTAAGGAGTTTTGGTTTTGTTGTTGTGCAAAGTGATGAATTTGTTTTTTTAACGTCCTACTAGCATAAATTTGCTCAATTAATTCTTGATTGTTATGTCCAGTAATGGCGCAACAACATTCTAATAATATATTAACGAAGTCTTCAAAATCTAAATACTGCCATCTATTTTCTAATTTCCTTGTATAAATATCGGATAAATAATATTGGGCCCCTAAGTAATCCTTTCTGTCGACTAAAATAAAAAACTCCTGATTGTTAGGCATACGAATGTGAAGAGGTACACCCTCAATAAGTTTTCCATTGAAAAAAACGCCAATTGGAATGCCTGACATATTGGATGGCCATTCGTAAGTACATAATCCCATTGGTAAGGCAAATTCTTTAATTAGACAATTTAGTAATGTATGACTAGCTGCAAGATTGCAAACCAGATTAGATTTAAACGAGTAATTCAGCTGCAGCATATAAAAGAGCCTTTGATAAATTGGAGTTATACAGTTTTAAATTTTTCTGAATGGTAATCATTTTCATTATCTTTAATATTAAAATTTACAATAAATCTACATTATTTATAATAAATAAATCATTTTTGACTTCTAAAGCACGGGGGCGTTAGGTTTAAGTATATGAATATTATTAATTTTACTTTTTGTTTTGGGTTGGAGTGAATGGGAATATGTTTCTAGTAAGTATACTTTGTGGTTATTTGGTAATAAAAAACAATTGACTAGAAACTGGACGGGAATTATTGTGATAACAATTCTTATTATTGTTTATGACTTATGAAAAAGCCTCTTTCAATATCTATGTCTAAAAAACTTTTC
>JAHWFP010149700.1:0-10464 GCA_023313725.1 Lithobius niger
TGGCACACATGGGACAACAGGAGGCATTACCCCAACGAGTTCTGACATCGGCGCTGTAGGGATTGGGATTTTTCGTTTTTCCTCTATTTTCTTCTTTTTTTTCGGCTTGGTGCTCGAGACCTTTTATGCTAACTGCTTAGTTTTCGAACAATTTTATTTAGTGCCACCACTAAATACTACTTTGAATAGGGCATTGCTGAGCTGTCGTTCTGTTCGGTGTTGCCCTAAAACCAGTGATACCGAAGAGGAATATATATAACCTACTCCTTCCTTACAGAAGAAGCATACTCCTACGGACAGCAACAGTCAGTTTCGTTATTTGGTGACGTCATCATCAAATAGGGTACAAGCGGGATGCAGGGACAAATGGGGGGGGGGGGGGGGGGCAGGGGAAGCAAAAAGGTGGAAATGCGTGTTGTTACTAGGGTGACTCATTCAGACAAAAACAACTTTTTTTTCCTATATATATACACAAAACTTTCATGAGACCGAAACTTCGGCATGCCAATACCGGATTAAGACACACTACAACCTAGGAAGACATACGGTAAACTGCGCCAGCTCCAGAGTGGGCATTGTGCTCGGATTTCATAAAAGTTTTGTGTGTCCCAAGTTTGGTCCCAATAAGCCACAGTACATTATGATCACGCAGCTTAAAAATGGCCGGCGAACAACAGTAAGGAGAGTGTGGAAGTGAAGGTAATTTCTGCGAATTTCGTGAAGGTAAATAATTGTTATAAACGGGACAGAAAGCCAATTGGGCTCGAAAAGTGTTGAATAAATACGGATGCAAACCTATTTACGTTGCCTTTTGGACGTAAATGTCAGACTGCCTGAGTGTGGAATCGAACCCACGACCTTTGATACGTATTATTATATGCATACGTATGCGTGTTAAATGCTTCCTATGAACGTTTCCTTTTGGCCATGTCAGCTGAGTGGTAGGACTCCGGCCTTTGGTTTCAAAGATCGTGGGTTCGATTCCCCACTCAGGCTGACATTTAAGTCCAAAAGGCAACGTAAATAGGTTTGCATCCGTATTTATTTAAGGTAAATTGTGTTTTGCCATTTGCCATATGAAGTTTGTAAAAATACCACGAATTTTTTTCACAGTGGCCGGCTAAGACCGTCGGACGCTTGAGCTCTCACAGCCAACAGAGATATCTCAATCGGCTGCGAGTCGAAATCGATAAGCTATACCATCTGTCGGCATTCATTTCTGCGCGTTCCAACAAAACAATGGCAGTCTCCGTATCGTGTTTTGGTGATGCAGTAATTAAATTGTTGCATCGGACGTACCTAACGTATTCCTACCGCAGTTCTTGGGTTTAGTTATTGTGTAAGTGATATCCAAAAGTAAAACATGCATGTCATAATGGATGTATTTGCCCTTTAGGCTACGATTTCGAGCGCATGTTGTCTGAGCTGATGTGGCCCTTGTGCTCTTTGCGCTAGCTTTTAGGCCCTTCTGTGAAATTACGCTGCGACTGTAGGAACTGCTAGAGTTTCTACCCCCTAGTGGTACATTCGTCCAGGGACCTTGGATTACAAGTAGCTTTGGTAGGGTCGTTCCATTGAATACTTTCTAACCTTAACAGGGTATAGCTGCTATCCTAAGTCTTTTAAGTCCTTTGCGGGGCCATAGCGGTAGTTGCGGCTACTAATACCTCTGATAATGCTTTGCTTCGGGCAGCTTTGAAAGGAAAAGCATTAGCAGAGGTATTAGTAGCCCCAACTACCGCTAACGCCCCACGTAGGACTGAAAGAAGTATAGGGTGCGATATCCATTTAACTTTCTGATCTATAATGCTAAGCAGCAACGCGAGAAGCCGTGCGAGATTTTGCGAGATGCATCAGCATATATCTCAAATGCGTCTGACGTCACTACTTCCATTTCGCGCCCTTTTATTCATTCTTGCATCTCACTGTCTGCTTATCGTGCTAAATGAATCGACATAAAATTGGACTGGAAGTAACAACGTTATAAGCACTTTAGTGAATAACAGCAAAAGCCATTAAGGACAAGTAATTTAAAACATTTCATGACATTTCGTCCCTGAGGTCAGGGGCGTTATCAAATGAAAGCACACTAATTTAAAAACACAGTTATACACTAGAAAAGCAAGGTCGAAACAAATGCATTTTGAAAAATGCTCTTTCCTTACAATCTGAAGGATGCAAGTCGAACGTAATAATCAATAAAATAATAATAAACCCGCACAATAATTTAATTGGTAAAGCACAACAGCATTTAAATAGATGCAATTTTCTCAATTGTACATTTTCTTATACATTTTCTTGTACATTTTCTTATTTTCTTATTTCTGTTACCAGTTTCTGCTTCTGTTTCTGTTTCGGTTTCTGTTTTAAAACATTTCACGACATTTTGTCCCTGAGGTTAGGGGCGTTATCAAATGAAAGCACGCTAACTAAAAAAAAAACACTAATTTAAAAACAGATGCAATCTTCTCAGTTGTACATATTCTTATTTCAATTGAAAATCATTACTTTCTATCCGTGTACATTTTAACAAGTAAAGTGAAATTTCAATAATATAACCTTTTTTTTACGGCGCACTGGACGTTTTTGCTTGTAATTTTAGGCGTATTGTCGTTTCTTACGGTTTTTTAGAAATTCATGTGAATCTGTTTTTTTTCCTATGTTTTTAAGATTAATGGCTGAAATTGTTTCTATATATATAGCAATGGTGGGTGTTTGTTTTGCCCTTCAGGTGCCTGTTTCCATTGGTGCAGATAGCTTTGATGTCACATACATTATCTCAAGGCCGGTGGACGTGGTACGGCTACAGCCGTGCCACTTTTCGGCCGTTGCAAACCCTGCTATTGCACATAGCAACCTGATTATCCTGTGTGTTTTGCTCGTGAGTTCAAATAAATAACTATTTTTTTTTTAAATAAGGTGTGAAATAAATTTCCACACTTCCCGACTCAAATGAAAATATTGTTAAGACAATCTGTTGCATAAAATAAACTAATTCCGAACAATTCCGGTTTCGGCAAAATGAAAAATCGCATCACCATTTATTTACAAGCGACCTCCTCCGCTCGTCTTTCAAAATCAGTGTTGCCAGATCCACAGATACGTCTGTATTTATGAATTTCCTGACAAAAAGGTTTTTTTACTCACATTTACGATTATCTACAGATTGTTTTTCTGAATTTTTCTCCTTTTTAACCTAAAGATGGTCGCACAGGAGGATAGACTGCAAAGTTAAAGCGCTATCAGTTTCTGTTTCAGTTTCTGTACACGAAAGCGGTTTTCTCATGCAGCACTAAAGAGCTCCAAAGAAACAAAACACGCGTTGCTCTGTGTATAAAGATCAGTGGTAAAAAAAAAACTTGACGATGCAAATTTTGTTGCAAAAGGTATGTGTAATGTACACGTCTCCAGACACAGTCTCTATTTCTACATAATATTTTTTATGCCCAATATTTTGTCGTAGCCATACCACTTCATTTTTGCTTCCACCTGACCTGGGTTTATTTAATAACCTACTTGCTGTGAAGTCACGGCACTCTTCCGTCGATGTTATCTTCGTTGATGTCTCGCGCACTGTATCAGATAGGTGCACTCAAAGACTCGCATATTCGAACAAGAATTAAATAGATACAAATCGCTGTGAGTAATAATACCAAGGTAGCTTGGAATAAGCCAACAGCGAGCGAGATACACTACAAGCATACAAAAATGTTCCATGCTTCTCATCGATCTGTCATTCTCCCTGGAGAAATATGCGAATTAGCTGTACCACAGGGTTCTCTTCTAGGCCCCTTCCTCTTTTCAATCACGATAAGGACGAGCTGGGCTTTGCGTTACTCCCGAACGAATACCCAGTTCGCCCAAACGGAAGAACTGCGTATTGCCTGCGAAGTGCCTGTTGATCCTGTTATGAAGCTTCAAAACCGATTGTCAGAACGATTACGTTCAAAAAGCAACGTGACCACTGTTCTCTACTTTATCAACAGCTATAAGTATTCTGCCAACCCATCATCTGTGCGTTTATAGAACCCCTATTAATTTTTTGTGACAAGGGTGCTCATTTTTCTACTCGTCTAGTGACGGATTACCATACTAGGAATGAATCATATTTTTATGTCGTACAACGTAAAGTTGCTAAGGAAAGACTCCAGAAAGGCAGTTACTATCTAGGTAGTACATTTTTTAATTCATTGCCAACCAAAATTAAACTTATTACTGAGCAGAAATCGTTCAAGAAACAATCTTTAAGTGATTGTTTGATCACAATCCTATGAGCTTAGCAATGCTGTTTAGCATTATGAGTTAATGCTGACTACTTTTCTTTTTTGGCTACATTATTTTCTTGTTCTTGTACATTTTCCCCCTTTGTTTTTCTTAGCAATTTGTTCTTAATCGTGCTTTGTTTGATTTTGGAAACCTAATTTTCCACATTATTCCTATTCCTGTTTTTATTCCGATTTTTTTTATGTATACCACTCTTACCCACACGTAAGCATCTTCTCTTGTGGTGTGTGGTTAGTATTTTGCTAATACTTTCCTTGTAAATTGTACCAGTATGTGACAAATGTGTTTGTATGCTTCGCTTACTGTCCCTATTGTGGCAGAGCAGTAGCGGCAGAGTTTCGGATGGTTCCCTGAAGAATATGATCTCACAAGACTGAAATGTGCTGGTCAGGGTAGTGCTGGTCGACCAGAATCATTCAGCAGCTATGGGTGCTATTCTGGCCTACCGTTGGTGGGACGGCTCTCGGGAAGTGGTGTAATGGTGGTGGCAGGTGGGGACTGGCGGTGAAATGGGTGATGATACGATCGAGTCGGATTGCTTTGTACGGACGGTGATTTATGGTGCAGGTGAATTTACAAGATGGTCAGTAAAAATGAATGCTCGCCCGACTTTACGATAGACCCTCTGAAGTTATGATCTAAATGAGATGGGGATGAAATTTATGAAAGTTTGGGGGATGTGACGTTACTGAAACTGGGAGGATTTTGGGGTAGAGATAAAGTTTGGGGGAATAAAAGTCTAGTTAATATTTACCAAAGTTTTGCCTGATGCTTCTTGGATGAGTTGGGGGATTGGAATGGCGGCACAAGATAATTTTGTTCCTAGGGCTGGAGCAGTACAAACAGTCGCCAGGGCAACGCATTGTTCTTAATTTATTTACATTGGAATAACAGTGTTCACAATGTTGTTGATATTGTTTGACAACTACAACGTTGTTCCTGGAGAGAAAGCAGATTGTTGCGACACATCTTGGCCACGAGGCTGACTGAGGTAGTGATGTTGGCCTGAGTTTTAGTAATAACATTCAGGGGCCAATATGGGTGGCTACAGAATACTCGCCCCCCCCTCCCCTCGGAAAATTCCAAGGAGGCGATTTCGTGTGTCGCTCTTCATCGCGTAATTATTTGGAAACCTCACTTTTTCACGCTATCGACCTAATTCATCTACCGGTTGAGTCTTTTCGTCGTTATAGTTCCGAATATCATAACGAAAACTTTCGGAAACGCTTATTAATTTTTTTAAATAATTATTAAAACACGTTAAAAGGCTTCTTATACCCATACTGACGCCGCCGCCATACTGCGAGATGAGAGGGCAACAAGAAAACCTGATTTAGACCAGAACATTGGTAAACGGAAATTATCTCTGATCGGACAAGGTTTTGGGTGCGGTTAGTTAGTGATATTATATGTTTAGCCGCAGCGAGCGCGACAACGAAACATTCAATGAATTCATTTTTTGAATGAATTTCACCCATCATTAAAATTTACAATGAAGGGTCCAAGAACAAGGCCCTTCATTATTTAGACGTCACTGTAATAATTAACCCATCAAGGAAAATAGAATTTGTACATTTTAGAAAACCGCTGCAGCCTACACGCACAATAGAGTTTTCGTCCAACTCGAATCCTTTGCATAAAGTTAACGTCAGAAACGGTGAAATTAAGCGCATTTTTGCGCACACGACCAATAAAGCAATTCTGGAAAAGGAGCTGAAGTGCACCTTGCAGAAATACCTAGCCGACGACTACCCGTTTTCACTCCTTGACTAGATTAATAAGTACAGCTCTTCAACCAGCCAACAAACCAAGCCTGCATCAATCCAAATTTTTATTTTTCCGTTCCATACTTCCAGGGCATTACTGAACCACTTAGAACAATTCTTGCAGAAAAAATTTAAGACTTATTTCTAGCAACCATCCCAACTAAAGCATCTCACAATACCTGAAAAAACAGGTGATAAAGAAGAAAGTATAGGCAAGCAAACAAAAAATGCTATATACTGGATATCTGCTTCCATCCCCAGCATGACTGTGGCATGACGCAAATTTAGGTTAGAAGTCTAAAAGATACGAAAATTTGCTTGATTATTTAAACGTTCGAATGGTTAGGTTGGGTTAGGCTTAACACGGACTTAAGGATGTTGGGGACGTTTTATTTGTAAAAATGCTAATTCCTCACGATTAATTACGAATTAGTGCGTTTATATAAGTGTTTTTGTTGTATAATTTCCTGAAAATATGCATAAGTATATGTAGAGAATTGGCTTACCTGACAATGCAGCCGACAGTACTTCATGCAGCCGTTGGCAGGACTAACAAGGTTAGACTATATTTGTAATCTGGACTGCATCACTGAAATCGTTGGCCGGCGTAGTTTTCTTGTTCACAGGTGGCCTTAAGTAGTGATTATACCTTAACTATATACCCAGTTTTTAGTATTTTCTCAACCCCTTGGGGTCGTAATTGTATTTCCATTTGTATTTCCTCCTCGTTTCTCGTGCAGGCGTGCTTGCCTATTATGGGAAACCTATTTAAGCAAATGTTTGGAAATAAAGTTGCCTTTTCGACGATTGGACTTGACCAGAAAAGATCTCCTGCCTTGGACTACTTTCTTCCGGGGAAAATTGAGTTGGGGGGAATTATGTTAGGACTACGTTAGGCCTACTGGAGAAAAAGGGGGAATGACTGAGGGTTAAGATTAAGCCTAAAGGTCCTAGGCCTATTTTGCTGGGACTTAGAATTTAAGATGGATTAGTGGTTTAGTTTAAGAGTGTCTTGTCTTGGGAGATCAATTGTCACTAATCAATTGTCTTTGTTTTCAGCCTGCCATTTTGAGCTGCTTCTTTCAGTGAGTCCCAAATGAACCTAATTCCGCCTTAGACTTGTAAGTCGTTTTAAGGACAGGGGCCATAGCGTCTTCGCCGTATTAGCTAGCGAAGTTCGAGCAACCCCGATGCGCAACCACTAGTGGCTGCATAGTTTTAAGTCCACATCCAACCCCCAACCGTTTAGTTCAGTCTAATGGCATGTCTCCCACTTTGCTATTTTCCGGTCAGTGGTGCCGAAACCCGGGATTCGTTTTCATGGCCTTTAGCAAATGGGAGTGTAGTGTGTGTGATTAGAAACCCTTTCGCCTTACCCTAGAGTTAAGTAGTGGTAGCGTCGCTCTTGCGGCGTCCGTTGCTCTCTCCCCATTAGGGGGAGGGGCAACTCGGATTCTGGTTGTTGCCTTCTTGTGGTTTCGAATAGTCGGGCTTTTGTGCCATTGTATGTTTCCTTTGCTTGGCTAGTAGTTTGGTTTGATTTTGGTTAGCTAGCTGTATGTGATAGGCAGTTAAGATGGAACTCGCCCAGCTAAAAAATAGTCGAGCGGCTAGGAGGCCAATCATTACGAGGTTGATCCAAGAATTAAGGCAAGCAATCACGGATGAAGATAGGGGAGAAGTAGAAAGCTGTTTAGCTAAATTGATTGCAAAAGAAGTAACCTTACTGCAAGTTAATGAGCAATTAGAAGTCGCCAGCCCAGCAGCAGATGTGGCCGCAGAAGTAACGAGCAACGATACTTTCAACGACTTAATTATTGATGCAAAAGTAGCAGCAAATCGATTTCTAAAGTCAAATGTAGCAACAGCACCTGCCGTAAGAAGTGTGAAATTCGCCAAACTGCCAAAGCTTCAAATTCCAAAGTTCAATGGAACCTTAGCAGACTGGGAAAGATTTGCTGATCAGTTCTCAGCAGGAATTGACAAAAATCCAGATTTGTCTAAGGTGGACAAATTTAACTATTTAAAGGGGCTGCTAAAGGAGTCGGCCAGTTTGACAATTGCCGGTCTGTCTTTAACAGAGGCGAATTACGGCTACGCATTGAAGCTACTTGAAGAAAAATATGGAGATAAGCAGCTGTTAGTGGCGGAACATGTACGTTTGTTGTGGGCACTCAAGCCAGTAGCAAGAATGGACAACATTGTAGAATTGCGACTTCTTATAGAAGACTTTCAAAAGCATTTGCGTTCCCTAGAGGTGTTGGGGCAAGATGTGTCAACAATGGGGTCCTTGCTTTGTCCTATCCTGCTTCGTTGCTTACCAAATCCTATAGTTAGAGAGTGGCACCGTCAAAACAAAGGGATGCCAGTATATGACTTGCAACTGCTAGTAGACTTTGTTAAAGATGAATTGAAAGGATTGGAATTAACGTACAGCGCCGCACATTTAAAGGAAGGAGCTCATGCACAAAACGCAAGTCGAAAGGGGGAAGTGTCTCGAGCCTTAACCATGCCTTCCACCTCATTGCTTGTCACGGAAGGATCAACAGGAACCAAGGGTGGCCACATGCAGCCATCTAAACCATACTGTGTGTTTTGCAACGAAGGAGGGTTGCACTCGTCTGCAGCATGCCCGAAGACTGTAACCAATCAAGAGCGCCGCATGGCCCTATCAACGTCACGTAGGTGTTTTCGGTGTTTAAAGAAGACCAACCATTTTGCAAGCACATGCGACCAGCGAGTCAATTGTAGGATGTGTCGAGCTGTGACTCACAACACGGTATTTTGCCACAAACGCAACTCGCCCTCAGTCGCCCTTGCCAGCAGCAGAAATATGCCAGATATGTCGGAAGTTCCAGCCAGAGCAACTAGCTGCATGAGAGCTCCATCACAGGAGGTAGATACGTTGGCTACAGACACATCTCATTCTGCCGTGATGGCATCAGCGTCTTTGTCAAGAGGAAACAAGGACAAGACTGTCTCCGTGTTACAGACATTGCGAGTATGGGTGCAACATGAAGGAGGAATGGAAGAAATTGTGTTGTTGGTCGATTCGGCGAGTGAGCGCTCGTTCATCTCGACACGGTTGGTAGAGCGTTTAAGATTGCCAGTGAGTGGGGAAGAGGAGACAGTAATTCATTCGTTTGGAGGTGGAAAACGTCAACAGAGAAGCAAAATAATCTCCTTTTTGCTGTGTGGAAGCAATGGTGTTCAAGTCAAGCTTTCTGCGCTACAGGTTCCGGAAATTTGTCATGGGGTCAAGATTTGGGAAAGTGGATTGATTGAAAGATTTTTGCAAGATTACCAAGCTCGCAGTTGGAATCAGAAGATGGGCCCAGGGCAAGTGGCGAGTGTAGATGTATTAATTGGCGCTGATCAGTACTGGAAAGTGATAACTGGTCAAATGAAAAAGTTAAGCACGACTCTCATGGCAGTCAATAGCGTTTTTGGATGGATGTTGCACGGCTGCACGCCCATGTATAGTCCCAACGCAACTACGGTGTCAATGTGTGTAGCAACAACCGCAGATGAGAAAACGGAATGGCCTGTTGGTATTTCCAAGTTCTGGGAGCTCGACAGTAGTGGAACTTTGGCAGAAGAGGAACGGTCGAAACAGACACTACAAGACGTAGAAGTTTGGGAGGCATTTCGTAGAACCACTACACTGCAGGACAATAGATACCAAGTAAACATTCCTTGGAACGAGAAGAAGAATGAGCTTTCAGATAATTTCGAGGTAGCCTTGGAACGCTTGCGAAGGTTACAGTGGAAGTTGAGACAGAACCCTGCCATGTTTGAACGTTATAAGAGTACCTTGTTTGAATATTTGGAGAAAGGACATGCGGAAGAAGTTAGGTTAGAGGAGCACAGCCCTACGGGTGTATCACATGCCTCATCATGCAATCATAAAGGAAGACAGGAAGACTACCAAGTGCAGAATTGTTTTCGACGCTTCATCTAAGCCAGAAGAGGGACGCTCCCTGAATGATTGTCAGCATGCAGGGCCAAGTTTGAATCCGCCCATTTTTGATCTTCTTCTTCGTTTCCGGTGGCCAAAAATAGGCATAACGGCAGATTTGAGCAAAGCCTTTTTGCAAGTAAGACTGAATCCAAAAGATAGAGACGCTACTCGATTTCTATGGACGGATGAGCCCTGGAAAAAGGGAACCAAACCACCCTTGAGGGTACTACGCATGACGAGTGTACTCTTTGGAATGAAAGCTAGCCCGTTTTTACTTGCCGCAACTATTCGCCTGCATGCAAGCACACACCCTTCGAGTAACAGGAAACTCGGTCAACTTTTGGATTTGCACACATACGTGGATGACCATTGAGTGGAGAGGATACTACAGCTGCAGCGCACAAGACGTCTACAGAGGTGTACGAGTTAATGTTGAAAGGAGGCATGCAATTT
>JAHWFP010149704.1:0-11989 GCA_023313725.1 Lithobius niger
AAAAGTGTGATCGTGGTTGTGTTTTGGTTTTTTCTTCGGAACATTGTCTCAGCTGAGTTTGTCTCCGACAAACCCGGTACGGTTCAATATTATGTTTAGGAAGTTAAATATATAAAATAACAGTAACTTCCTAATAAACACCTTATAAATATGCTACTAGCTCATTCCTCATTTTCTCAGGTATTTCTTTTTTCTGAAATCCATTTGGATCCACGATCACGATCACACTTTTTCCAGTGGCAACAACTTTTTTCTGACTATCACTTGATAATTCATATCCAAAAATGAAACTCGTTTTTCCAATTTTATCTACAAAAACTTTTGTCGATAAAGTATCTGGGTATGTAACTGGACTTCTATACTCACATTCATTTTTTAAGATAACACAATATAAATTCTCATCAAAAAAATTCATACTTTCTAGAATAGCTATTCTAGCATCCTCTAAGTATCTGAAATAATAAACATTATTTAGGTGTCCAAATAGATCCATTTCCCCCCAAGATATTGGGCGATGGACCTCAAAATATTTTTTACTCATGATTTTTAACCGAATGCAAACAATTAAATTTAATATTCATCATTAAAATTTAATTAATATTACCTAGGCAGACATATTTAATTTCTAAATATTCGTCCATACCATATTTAGATCCTTCACGACCAATTCCTGAAGATTTAATTCCTCCAAATGGAGCAGCAGCATTAGAAATTACGCCCGTATTCACTCCAACCATTCCATATTCTAAATTACGAGATACACGAATAAATTGATTGATATCTTGAGTGAAAACATAAGAGGCCAAACCAAATTCAGTATCATTTGACATTTCTATAGCTTCATCTTCAGTTTGGAATTTAAAGATAGGCGCAAATGGACCAAAAGTTTCTTCTTTGGCACATAACATTTCTTGGGTTACATCTTTTACAACGGTCGGTATACACCAATTACCATTCGAATTTTCTATTTTTCCTGTAACTAATGTCCCGCCTTTGCTTAACGCATCTGCGATATGCTCTTCAACTTTTTGAATCGCTTTTCGATTAATCAATGGCCCAATGTCCGTATCTGCATCTAAACCATTACCGACTTTTAACTCTTCGACCTTTATCTTTAACTTTTCAACAAAGGCATCATAGATCTTGCTTTGTACATAAATACGATTTGCACATACACAAGTCTGACCCGCATTACGAAATTTAGTATCCATAACACCTTGAACCGCTTGTTCTAAATTGGCAGAGTCAAATACTAAAACAGGCGCATTCCCACCAAGCTCTAAAGATAACTTTTTCACAGTGGTTGCACTTTGAGCCATCAGTTTAGCGCCAATTTCAGTTGAACCAGTAAAACTTAATTTTTTAACTAATGGATGATTCGTAAAAATCTGGCCAATTTGAGTTGAAGAACCTGTAACCACATTAAAAACACCTTTAGGGAACCCTGCTTGTTCAGCAAGTTTTGCAATTGCTAAAGCTGTTAATGGGGTTTCAGATGCTGGTTTGACAATGATAGAACATCCTGCAGCAAGTGCCGGTGCTACTTTACGTGTAATCATTGCTGCAGGAAAATTCCAAGGCGTAATAGCTGCACATACACCAATTGCTTCTTTAAATACTAAAATTTCAGTAGTTGAAGGTGCCGGGATAATATCCCCATAACCACGTTTAGCTTCTTCACTAAACCATTCGATATAACTAGCAGCGTAAGCAATTTCACCTTTCGATTCTTTTAATGGCTTACCTTGCTCAACCGTCATAATAGTTGCTAGCTCATCTTGATGTTTGATGAGTAAATCAAACCAATTGCGCAGTAGACGACTACGATCATTAGGTGAAACATTTTTCCATTTTTTTTGTGCTCTATCTGCATCTAAAATTGTTTTTTCAATGATGTTATTAGAAAGTACAGGAATTTCCGTAATAACAGACATATCAAGAGGGTTAGTCACTGCGAGCGTATTTGATGAGCTTAACCATTCACCATTGACGAAGCATCTATTTTCAAATACTGATAATTGTTTGATATCCATATATTTTTCCGAATTATGTAACTTAAATAATTTTCATGTATTACTAATTCAAAACCCAATATTTCAATTGGGTTTTGAACATTTAGCATTCATTGTTTTAAAAGGCCTCAAGATATATATCTTCAATATCTTTAACCGTTAATTGACGTGGATTATTTTTTAACAGTCTTTCAACTTTAATCGCTTCCGCTGCAAGTGCTGGAATATCTTCTTTTAAAATATTAAAATTTCTTAATCCAACTGGAATATTGAGTTGTCGGCAGAATTTATGTAAAAAATCGACCAACTTTTCGGCATTTTCAACATGTGACTTACTCTGAGTGAGATTTAGAAGATTAGAAATTTTACTTAGTCTTTCGGCACAGCCTATTACATTCCATTTAAGTACATGTGGTAGCATTAAAGCATTACTGACACCATGTGCCATTTTGTATTTACCACCAAGTGGATACGCTAATGCATGAACAGCGCCTACACCTGCATTACCAAATGCAAGCCCAGCCATTAAACTAGCTGTTGCCATTTTTTCTCGAGCAATTAAATTGGATGGCAAAGCATATGCTTGTGGCAAATACTCGACAATAAGTTCAATTGCTTGCAATGCTAGAGCATCCGTAATATCAGAACTGTTGACGGATATATAAGCTTCTATAGCATGTACTAGAGCATCTACTCCACTCGCAGCAGTGACAGAAGCAGGACAACTCACAGACATTAATGGTGATACAATTGCAATATCAGGTAAGAGAAAGTCACTAACAATACCTTGTTTCATCTGATTTTGAGTATCAGACAAAATAGCGATATTAGTAACTTCAGATCCAGTACCTGAAGTAGTTGGTATAACTATGAGAGGAATGTCACGGTTAGTAATTTTATCTGTACCTACAAAATCACGTATATTTCCTGTCTGTCCAGCTAATGCAGCTACACATTTAGCTATATCTAATGCACTACCACCTCCTACGGCAAGCACTGCATCATTTTTGTTAGCTTGATAAAAATCAATGCACTCTTGAACTTGTTCTAATTCAGGTTCGGGCTTTACCGCGTCATAAATAGAATATTCAACATTTAATAGATTAAGAACATGTTCAATTGTGCCCGATTTAACAACACCTTGATCCGTTACAATGAGGGGTTTTTGAATTTTTAATTGGTTTATGCCTTTAACTAAATATTCAAGAGCTGTCTGACCTGTGATTAATTTATTTGCACTTTTAAATGTAGAGAATCCCATAAAAATACCCTGATTAAATTTTACTTAAAATGTATTTGCTAATTTTATTTAGATATTCTTCTGCTACAGGCAGTTTGCCTGCTATGCTAAAGATTCCATGTATCAATCCATTTAGGTGGTGATATTCTATATTTAGTCCGTTTTCGACTGCTTTTTGTAAATATAGAAGAGCTTCATCTCGTAAGGGATCATGCTCTACAGTTAATAGATAGATATCACCATTGTTCGTATCAAATGGTTGAGATAATAAAGAAATTTCATTTTTATCACTTGGATCATTGATTAACTGATCAAAGAACCAATGCATCGTGCTATTAACTAAAGGGAACCCCGCTTGGTATGTCTGATAACTAGCAGATTCTGGAAAAAATCCAATTACCGGATACAATAGGACTTGAGCCTTTAAAGAAACATTAAATTTTTTATAAAAATTTTGACCTAAATATCCAGCAATATTGGCACCAGCACTATCACCACATAATACTAAACGATTGAAATCTACATTGAGTTTTTGATGATTTTCAAAAACATATTGTAAAGCGCGTTCACAATCCTGATATGGAATTGGATACTTATATTCAGGTGCTAATCTATAATCAATTGAAATAACTCGAACTTTAGCAACATTAGCGATCTTACGACAGATTGAATCATGCGTATTTGGATTACCAATTACCCATCCACCACCATGAATAAATACAACTGTTGGGCGTAATTCTGTAAGATTGATTTGAGAATCATAAATTCTAAATCGTATTGGCTCACCACAGCATTCATCTGAAACATCTAGATGTTCAATATGACCTAAACTTTGCATAGCAGCTAGAGTAGAGCTAGTTTCATAATACGTGCGTAATGTTAAAATATCACCGATCTTTTCAAATGATTTAGAACCATTTTCAATAAATGCATCAAGGATAGGCTTTATATCTGAATGAAGTTTTACGTTCATATAAGCTCCCCCTTCTTAGCTTCCGTGTTCACAACATAATCAGCTGGATTAAACTGGGTAAACTTACGATATGATTCTACATTCAATGGCCAATTATTGATTACCTTGCCAGATGAATTTTTGTACCAACTTGAACAATCTGCTGCAAATGCAGAAGTTACCATTTTGGCTTGAATATCTTCATTATAAGAGATAAAAATCTCAGATTTAACATCCAAAGAGACTTCTTTTTTGAGAATATACTGTGTCGCTTCAACAATGTATTGATGTTGAATTTCTAACATTGTAACTATCGAATTGTGGTTTAGATTTGTATTTGGACCATAAATAAGGAACATATTATTAAATGTTGGAACAGTTAAACCTAGATACGCTTCTGCTCCATCAGCCCACACTTGAGATAAGTGATCCCCCTGATTACCAATAATATCTAAATCACCATTAAAGCTTTGACTGGCAAACCCTGTACCGTAAATAATTACATCTGCTTCAATGACTTCTCCTGATGTAGTAATAACAGCATTTTCTGTTATTTCTGCAATCCCATCCGTTACAAGAGATACATTTGAACGTGTTAAAGCTGGATAATAATCATCTGTACGTAAAATTCGTTTACAACCGAATTCATAATTAGGAGTCAATTTTTTACGTAATTCTTCATCATCGATACTATTATAGAGATGCTCAAGAGAAAGACGTTTTCCTTCTTCTTGAGAATCCGTACCTTGTTGAGTTCGTGCAAAACCATCTTCACGCATTTGATGGATACTATTACGACTTTCAAAAAATTTCTCCGGATTAGTTTCAAAGTCGTTTAGTTGTTCATCACTAAATATCTGTTGCCCACGTGGCATAATCCAGTTTGCACTACGTTGGAATACAGTGAGATGTCCAGCAATCTTAGCAACTTCTGGTACATATTGAACCGCACTTGCGGCATTTCCAATACTGATAACTTTTTTCCCTTCTAGGCTGGTATCATATTGCCAATTTGCTGAATGGAAAGATGTGCCTTTAAATGTCTCTGCACCTTTAAAGTATGGGGTCACTGGTTTATTTAATTGCCCCCAAGCTGGTACAAATATTTTTGCCTTCACAGGTGCTGAATTTCTAATTTCGAGATCCCAGAGCTGTTCTATATTATTCCATGTCGCTTTTGTAATTTCAGACTCATATTGAATGTGGCGATCAATATCAAAATGCTGTGAAAGACGTTGCAAATAGTTGAGTAACTCTGCTTGTCCCGCATACATACTACTCACTCGTAAATTAGGAAAATAGGTAAAGCAATAGATATGTGATTGTGTATCACAGGCTGCTCCAGGATAAATATTGTCTCTCCAAACACCACCTAATGATTCAGCCTTTTCAAAAATTTTAAAGTTATGAATCCCATTGCGCTTAAGTTGAGCAGCCATACCAAGACCACCATAACCTGATCCTAAAATTGCAACATCATAAATATTATTGTGCATCTATAAATCTCACTAAGTCCGTGTAGAATCGATTCGATTTCTTTAAAAAAAATCCTAAAACCACTCTATATTTAGATATTTTATTGTCGAACCCACCTCAATAAACCATATCAATTATAGAATATATACATTAATATAATGCATTAATCGCCCTTATACTATATTTTTTATGGTTTTGTTGTAAAAATTATGTTTTTTTTATATTTTAATATTTAGCTAAGACCTTAACGAATCAAGATTATTTATAAAGCTGTAGACATTGATTTAGATATAAGTAGATAAAAGCCATTTTTTTATTATTTTTGCGCTTATCTAAAAAATAAGATCGAAAGATTAATGATATTTACTGAAATCTAAAGGATTATATTCAGTGAAGATTGGTTGATAAGCTTGCTTGAATAAATCAGGCATTCGTTTTGGTTTACCTGTACTTATTTCAATACACACCCATTGCGTTGACCCCTTAAAGACAATACTTTTGTCATTAGGTCTATAAAAGATATATTCTCTAAAAGAATAAATTGGTGAAATGTCCTTTAACCATGTTCGTAGAATCAGTTCATCATCTTTAACGGCAGATTTACAGTAATGTACATTATGATTTACAGCAGCCATAGCACAATTCATTTGTAAATATTTTTCTAAGCCTACACCAATATGTTCAATATGTGCTGATGCAACATCTTGCATCCATTGTACATAAACAACATTATTAACATGACCTAAAAGATCAATATGATTCCCTGTTACTTTTATTTTTAAATCAAAAAAATCACTCACTGCTATCCCTTAAAACATTATTATATATAAATAAATTGAAATATTTTTAAGCTAAATATTCATAAATAAAGTCAATTTTATTGTTAATACAACATTGAATAAAATTTCTCAAACGCGTTATTTAATACATTAGATAATGAAAAACTAATACGGAACAATGCTAGCTAACAATAGTAACTTCAAAAAGACGTACTCATATATCTTTATGAATATCTAAAATCGAAAAACTAGCATTGCTTAAATCAATGATTTAAATACTCGTTTTTGTAAGAAATTTTACTTACTTATAGTTAACTGGAGTATTGAGCCAACCATTCCAGCGTTTATTCCAATACAAATCATGTAATTTAGCAGTAAACGAAGATGGATCTAATGGGCTTTTTAACTTTACATCATCTACTGACTGAATAGGCATAATACCGCCTGCCGAAGATGAGGTAAAAGCTTCATCTGCATCTAAAAGTTGTTGTGCCGATACCGTTTCAATATTTACTTTAACACCCATTTCAGCACACAAGTCAATTACAGTTTTACGTGTAATACCTTCAAGACAACCCATATCAGGCGTATAAACTTCGTTATTTTTAACTACAAAGATATTTGCTCCAGCAGCCTCTGTTAAATTATCTTCATCATCTGTTAAAACAACCCAGTCTTTATCAAATGAACGCGCCTCATAAATTCCTAATTTCATATCCATCCAATGGAAATTTTTGGCCGTTGGATCAACAGCTTTATGAGAAATTCGCTTATATTTTTTACTAATGAGCATTTCAAAACCATTAGTCCGAGTTTCATCATCAGCTTGGAAAAAATATGGTGAAACAAAAGCAAACATTGCATTCTGTTGCAAACTAGGGTTTTTACGACTTGCACTGTTTAGTGGACCTCGTGTCACAGCCCACCATACATAAGCATCTTTAAGACCTGTTAAACTAACAAGTTTATCTAAAATTTCTTTTACTTCTTCTCTTGAATAGGGATTTGTAAGAAGAAATTTTTTACATGAAGCCTCCATACGATCTAGATGATCATCTAATCGAAAGAACGATCCACGTGATACCGTAACCACATCATATGCTGCATCAGCGTGTAAAAAGCCGGCATCAGTTAAAGGTACTGAAGCATCCTGAATTGGAAGATATTTACCATTACAAAATGCACTTCCATATTCATATTCTGGAGAAAAATCTAAGCGCTGATGATGCTCATCATCCTGCATAATTTTTTGAACTTGAATTATCATATTTAACTCGGATTAAAATTAAAAAACATATCGAATAATGAATTACTTATTTGATATTTTTCTTTAATTCTGAAAAAGCATAATCTGTATATTCCAGAGTTTTTTGAATATCTTGTTCAGTATGGGCTTCAGAAATAAACATATTATGATAGAAACTAAAGAATGCTCCTTGTTTCATTATTGATGCAGTCCAGCTTTTACCATATTTGAAAGTGGCATCATCCCCATCAAATAGCATCTGTGGCATTTCTGCAGGACCCGTTTGTCTTAAACCATATCCCCACTTCTCTGCTTGAGCTGCAATACCTGAACGTAGTGACTGTGCATTTTTCTGCATTTTTTCCAGATAATTAGTTTCGCGAATAATCTTTAAAGTTTCAATTGCTGCTGCCATAGGTACAGCCGAATACCAGTAAGACCCTGTTACAAAAATTCGCTCTGCTGCCTCTCTTGCTTTTTGAGAACCTAGTAAAGCTGAAATAGGATATCCATTACCTATTGCTTTACCCCAAGTTGATAAATCTGGTTCAACACCATATTCAGATGTCCAAAAACAATCTCGAGAAAGTCTAAAACCTGTTCTCACTTCATCAACAACAAGTAATGCTTCATATTGATCACACATATTTCGGCAGAATTCTGCATATTCTTTAGTCGCCATATACTGATCATGTAAAACTTCATGTCTGAATGGGGTCGCAAAGATGGCTGCAAATTCACCATCTAGACTTTTAATAGCATCTTGAAGGCTTTCAATATCATTATATTGGAAATATACGATATTGCTGCGATCTTCGGCAGTAATACCATCTAGACGAGGCGTATTCCATGTATGAGCACCATGATATGTACCATGAGCGACTAATACTTTAGTTCTGTTTCTATATGCTCGCGAACACACTAAAGCCATCGACGTTGCGTCACTACCATTTTTACAAAACATTGCCCAATCAGCATGGGTAATCATTTGAGTAAAATCTTCAGCTAATTGCACCATAAGTGCTGAAGGACCACTCATTGTATCGCCAATTTTTTGTTGCTCAGCAGCAGCTTTCTCAACACGTTGATCAAGGTAACCTAATAGGTTCGTACCATAACCGCACAGATAATCGATATATTGATTACCATCATAATCCCAAAGATAAGCACCTTGAGCTTTTGAATAGAATTGTGGGAAATCTTCAGTAAAAGGTTTAGCTGATTGGTGTCCATACATTCCATTAGGAATAACCTGATAGGCACGTTCTCTTAGTTTTTTATCATTAGTAAGCATTAGACTTCCTTTATCACTAGCACTGTTTTGTCATTAAACTATACGTTTTATAGGATAAGCATCTTATTAATGCCTGTCAATAAAAAAAAATGCAAATAAAACCATATTAAATTTGGTATTTGTATAGGTTATTATTTATTTTCTGGTAATATTTTCCACTAAAGAAAAGCTAATTTAATGTCGACTAACCAATAACTGATATAACTCTTTTCTCTATTTAGCAAAATGATTTGATGGACCTAAGGTGTAAACATGAAAACTTTAGATAAAATTGATAGGTTAATTCTTGATATTCTTCAAAAAGATGGAAGAATACCAATTAGTGAACTTGCTCAAAAAGTAAATCTATCGACCACTCCTTGTTCTGAAAGAGTGAAAAAACTCGAACGCGAAAAAGTTATTACAGGTTATCATGCCAAATTAAATCCTGAGGCCCTAGACTGTAAATTACTTGTATTTTTAGAAATAAAACTTTCTGCAAAATCTGGAGAAGTTTTTGATAAAGTTGCTGAAGATATGAGCTGTATTCCAGAAATTTTAGAATGTCATTTAATATCAGGCGATTTTGATTATTTGGTCAAAGCACGCTTAAAAGAAATGTCTGCTTATAGAAAATTATTAGGAAATATTCTAAAAAGATTACCTGTTGGTGCGTCATCTCGAAGCTATATAGTCATGGAAGAAATAAAAGAAACTTTTGCCTTAAGCTCAAACTAAACGATAATTTATATAATATAATAAAAAACAATCAAACTTAGTCTATTTATTAATATTTGATATTTAACAATAAAATAAAAAAAATATAATTTTCCTCTTTTCTTTAACTTTTTAATGTTATAACTTTTATGGTTTTTAACGCTTATAAGAAGTGAGGGATCCTTTATGTTAGCTTACGATTCAGATTTAGAATTATTCCGTGATAACTTTCGTAGATTTATGCAAGATGAAATTGCACCAAACTATGAACAATGGGAAAATGAAGGAATAATGCCCCGATCAGTTTGGAATAAACTTGGAGAAAATGGCTTCCTTTGTGTCGATGTTCCAGAACAATACGGGGGTTATGGTGTCCCTACATACTACTCCTTAATGCTAGTAGAAGAGTCTGCACGAGCTGGATATGGAGCACTTTCTACAGCCATAGCATGTCACTCAGAAATTGCAGCACCTTATATTTTGAACATAGGATCGGAAGAGCAAAAAAACTATTGGTTACCGAAGATGGTAACCGGAGAAGTTGTCGGTGCAATCGGAATGACTGAACCTGGAGCAGGTTCTGATTTACAATCCATGAGAACTAATGCCATCCTTGAAGGTGATTATTACAACTTAAATGGATCAAAAACATTTATTTCTAATGGGCAACATGCTGATTTAGTTGTCTTGGCAGCAAAAACCAATCCTCAAGAAAAAGCAAAAGGGGTTTCTCTCTTCCTTGTAGATACACACTTAGATGGTTTTGAAAAAGGAACCAACTTAAACAAGATTGGACTACATAGCCAAGATACGTCAGAATTATTCTTTGATAATGTAAAAGTTCCCAAAAATCAATTGTTGGGAAATGAGGGGCAAGGTTTTGCTTATTTGATGCAAGAATTACCAAGAGAAAGAACTGCTATTGCAGCAACAGCTTTAGGAGCTATACGTGGCTGTATTGATGTAGCATCGATATACGTAAAAGAACGTAAAGCTTTTGGACAAGAAATTGGAAAATTTCAAAATACTCGTTTTGTAATCGCCCAAGCTAAAGTTGATGAATTAGCTACAGCTGCGTTCTATAACACAAATGTAGAATTATATATGCAACAAAAGTTGGATGTGGAAACAGCAGCAGCTCTAAAATGCTTTAGTACAGATATCAAATGAAAGTGGCTGATAACCTTTTACAACTCTTCGGAGGATATGGTTATATGACAGAATATCCTATCTCAAGATTCTTTGTTGATGCACGTATTCAACGTATCTATGGTGGAACAAATGAAATTATGAAAGAAATTGTTGCTCGAGGAATATTGGGCAAATAGTAAGCTTTAATTTTTTAATTCACAAAAATAATGCTGAGATTAAAATATATTTAATTTCAGCATCATGATTTGAGTGATTAATTTAACTATATCGTTGTATCAAAACTATAATGTTAAATAGACAGAGTAATTACATATCTCTATCTTTTACTTTTTTTGATTTTTTTTAGATAACTAGGCAAATAGCATCGTAGATAAGAAGCTAATGCCTGCTTTGCTTGCTCCACTACACTTTCATCAATTCTTTCGTATTTGTTATAAGAATATTTCCATATCCCATCTAACATAGCCAAACATACTTCAACTTTTGGAAGCAAATATTCACTATCTACAGAATAATAATGTTCTTCAAACAAAATACAAATTTGTTTTGCCAGGTTATTACTTGCATTAATATCGACTGTCCGTGCTTCTACCGGAGAAGCAACACCTAGTAACAATTGCATGGCCGAAGGATTATTATTTAAATAATCTGCACCCCTCTGAACAATAATTTCAACTAATTCAATCCAATTATCCGGAATATTTCCATGAATTAATTCAATTCTTTCCACCCAATGCTCATGAATTCGGTGAGCGAGCGCTCCTACCAATGCATTTTTATTTGGGAAATAATAATAAATAGAAGGTAAAACAATTTCTGTTTTTTCAGAGATCTCAGCTAAACTCAATTCATCTATTGATTTCGACTGTAGTATATCTAATGCACTATCTAAGATGATATTCACTCTTTCGATTTGTCTTTGCTGTGGCGCTCTGATCCTTGCTTTCTGTTTTTCTGACACTAAGAAGCCTATGCGATAAATACTCATTTAATGATAATAATACATTTTTATAAAACTATATAAAACCATAAATTGCTTAATATTTATTTTTAAATGTATATAATCAACCTCGATTACGGATAGCACAAAATACTTAATCTAATCCCAAATAGATTACCTACACCAATTAACTTAAATACAA
>JAHWFP010149705.1:0-21177 GCA_023313725.1 Lithobius niger
AAAAAGGACAGGAATTCATCTGTTTCAATAATGATCGGCTCATGACGTTCGACCAGATTCAGCAACTTATTGTTTGCTATGACATCTGTGCATTTGATGTCCGAGTGACTGATCGTTGGCGGCTGAGGGAGCAGAGCAACGAAACTCATGCCTACCTTGACGCAAACGGAAATGGCGGCTGCAGCCAGAAATTCTGGCCCTTAGGCTGTTTACATATTGTCACTTCCTCATGTACAGTTCACCATTTTCTGAGGACTGTCAGAATGGCTCTTACAAATTAATGTTAGTAAGGCTGTACCGACCGAACCAAACCCAGCATGTTCAGTTCAGTTCGGTGTTCCATCTTACAAAGAAAACTACCAAACTGAACATTTCTCCACTTCTAATTGACCAATTTTGATGTTTAAATACACCATTTTGAAGGTTTTTTCACTAGCTTTCTGATGGTCCAAGTCCAAGCCACAACTTCCTAGCTGTAACCATTCAGAAGTTATGAAAGAAAATGTAAAGGTGGCGGAGGTTTCTCTATGCTTAAAATAAAAAAAAAAAAAGTTTCCACATCTGTGTACAAGTCCATGTTAACATACCTCATGTCAAGAAACTTGTACTTTGATAAATATATGAATCTTTGTGAACTGAGTTGTTTTTAAAGTTCATTTTACAGGTTTTTGGTATGGTACACTTTTGGTTTGGCTCGCAAGTGTTCGGTGTTCGGCTAATTTAAGGTTTGTGCAGTTTGGTTCGGTTCGGCTGAAAAATTCTTGTTCGTACAGCTTTACATATTAGCATGTTGTTCCTGCTGTACATTAGCCCTCAAAAACCTGACATAACTCCCGTTTCACAAAAATATTTAGAAATACCACCACATCTCCAGAGAACTGAAGAGTCGAAATATTTGATGCTAGCTAGGTTTTCATCAACGAACTAGCTGAAGCAGTTAAAAAAAAAAAACAATGGCATGAATTGGATATGGGGAAAAATGCATGAGCACATAGCACAAGTTAAAACGTCTATATTCATACTCTGGAACGTAGCAGACGACATTACTTATGTACGGAAGAAAATACGCAAAATTCCAGATTGGCAAGAACGATATAACAATTCTTGGCAAATTTTCGATAGTCAATTTGCTGTTGATGGAAAAACCTAGCCGACTATCATCTTCAGGCACGTAATAAAACTCCAAACACTACCACTTATTTACAGTCCATTAGAATTCAAAATTGGCGTTAACTTGGCCTCCTAGAGACAATCATCTTCGATGTATTGATTCGATTGCAATAAAACTAGGGCTGGTACTTTCCGGTTTTTTAGTTATCCGTTTAACCGGTTTTTTTTCCGGTCGATTACACGAAAACCGTTTTACGTTTTTAGCCAAAAAAAAAAAAAAAAAACGGCCCAAAAAATTAAAAAACAAGCTAAAAAAAATATGATTCAGGCCTTGGTAAGACAAGCACAATTATTGACTACATGTTGCATTTTGGAATTTAAACTAGAAGAAAGTTGAACTTGAATTTAAGTAATTACTTTATCAAGAATTTTGACTTTATGTAGCTTTAAAATTTCTACACGATGGCTTAGGCCTATTTACGGCAACGTAAGCCAAAAACAAAACAAAATTTAACACAACGTTTTTGTTATTAATGTTCCATTCATTTCAAATTATGAGCCAGAAAAATTAGCATGTTTGCGTTTTCGGGTAGCAACGCAATTCGTTTACGTGTTATGATGCCGCTTCCCTGCCGCTCGCGCTAGGTATAGACGAGTCCACTTCTCCACGACGCGGGGAGGGTAGATGCTGGCCAGCTTGTATTTAACTGCCTCGTGTACGCACTGACGATCAGCAGTTTGATTCAAAGAAAATAAGCAGCTTCGATGGAACAACAAGCCCACGCGGATTATTTGTAAATAAGCTGCCCCCTACCCATCCCGGTTTTCTACTTTTACCGATTTTTAGTGTTTAGATTAGTAGGCCTAAATGACGCCACTCGGCTATTTTTGCTCGTTCACCGCGTGTTTTGAATGGTGCCCGCATCAAACGTTTTTCGGATATGGGTTTTATAATCCGTGTAACCGAACGTGGAACGGTTTCCGGTGAACCGTGTAACCGATCCCAGCCCTAAATAAAACATCATTCGGCACACAAGTTCCCCATGAATCTTCAAGGCCCTGCCAATCCTAATGTGTTGCACCTAGTAAACCGTGAACTCGGCGCTCTGTTGCTGAAAGAGTGGAAGATCGACGACAATGTAGGAGATCGGCCCAGTAAATACCGGAGGCTGCGCTCGCGTGCGTCTTCAAACTTGAAAACAGACGATGTAAACAAAAAAAGATGGAGCCAGAGTACACAAAAACCACCCTTATTGTGGCTGATGTCAAAGATAACTGCTCAGTTATCGAAAATGTCTCCAGTTTTGAAAGTATGCGTTTAAAAAAGTTTTAAATCCATTTTACGACGAGTGAATTTCATAGTATTGCCATAATGGTTTTTTCGGATGTCTTCTTCAGGTACAAGTAAAGTTACTTTCCTAGTACAATATAACCTCGTTAATAAGAACTCGGATAGCAAGAATTCACGCATAATAAGAACTTTTTTCAAGATTTTGGTTGGTCAGCTACCAGTCAGCACTAAATATATACGGCTAAAACGAACTCTGTTAATACGAATGTACGGATAAGACGAACAAATCTTTACAATTCCAGCTTGTTTTACGAATTTGCTGTTCGTAATGGTTTCTTCCCCCTTCCCCCCTTGAATTTTGTTTCGTTCCACGCAAAACATCTATCGCTAGTCAACTCCATCTTGGGAAGTGTTAAGAGTTTCGTCCGTTTGCGCAAGCGCGAAGGTCAAGGACGAACGAAAAGAAAATACAGTATACCAGTAGGCTACATTATTTTAGGATTGCAGTCCAATTTCTCTCGTCCGTTTAATAAGAACTATGGTTATTAACAACATTTTTAGCAGTCCCCTTAAAGTTCGTATTAAAGAGGTTTTACTGTATCACATTGCACTTGTTAGTGGATTCAAATAGCGGTGTGCTCAAATTAAACAAAGTCATTTTGGAGTATTTAAAAAGCTAGCTAGTTACGTGATCTGAAACGAGCCATCAGTGACGTTGCATGAGAAATAGGATAGTTTTGTGGTGGGTTTTGTGAAGTTTCCATCTTCCAATGTTAAGAGTGAATTTAAGAGTTGTTTGACAATGCGAAGCAAATCAAAGTCGGCCAAACGCAAGAAAGCACCTTTGGAAAAGTATGATGGGGCCTACTTCCGCAGAATCTCCGAGCATGATGGCCCGCCTATCTAGATTCTGGCGCGTGAAGGTTAGACGGATAGGTTTTTGGTTGCGTTTTCTGATGTTATGTAGTTAGCCGCAGCGAGCGCGACAGCGCGAGCGAGGCTCGTAATTTGGAAAAAAACTGACATCATTTTCGTGAACGGCGACCTTGATTTACCTTTTACACCAATGGTACAACCTTCCACATATACAGATCGATGGTGGACAAGCTTGGAGCCGCTGTGGAAGTGGCCCCGTATGATGAATTTACTCTATCCACAATTTGGAGAAAAATTTCACGGTTTTTTTTTGACAAAAATTAAATTGCACCACGTGAAAAAGTTCAATGAGCCTTTTCAAGGTCGACAACATGGCGAGTTGTGCCGAACTGAGTATCGTTTTCTGCAAGCGTCAGTATCAGACCTTACTCATCGAAATACCTCATTGAACGAGACAATACTGTTTGATGAAGAAATGGAGTAGCCTAAGACATTCATGACAGTTATCCAGCCACCCCCCCCCCCCTCCTCCTCAAAAAAAATTATCACATGATATTTAATTATACAACCATTAACACAATACAGGTAAAATAAATAACAATAAAACAAGCTAAATAAAACTGTGAGGATGATATAAGTTAAAATGTTTTCATAGGGGGAAAGGCATCCCGTGCCCTACTGTTTTCTTGGTTGTTTTTTCACTAGTTTAAAAGGACAAGAGGTACCAATAAAAACATTTAACAATAAAAGTGTGCTAGCATGGAATTAATTAAGTCTAACGCTGTAATTAAGCACAGGTAAATCTTACTTTGCTGCATAGCTTTGCTTGACACCTAAGCTCACGTACGAATACGAACCAACCGGTCGTGAGTAGTTTGATCGCGTGGGTAAACTGTTCTTCCACTTCCTTATTATCTGAAATGGAGTACAGTACGCGGTATGACTTAGGTTCGAGTCTCCGACAGCGTTACTATTTCTTTCTAAGATTACTATATCTTTGTATTCTCTCACAAGACCAGTCTTTAATGGAAACTTGTTAGCTTTAACGACTACGCGAAGTAATTTTCCATTGGATATGGAGAGAACAGAAAATCACAGGTGGCATCTCTAGCTCTGCTGTCAACTAATACTATATACGAATAGCAGATATTTTTTTACCCCCTTGCGTGAGTCCGTAGGCGGATATCCTACCAACACCCTGGTAATGGTGGACACTTCGAGCTGGGCCAAGCAACCACCATCAACCACAGATTCAAACCTGAGTGCTCTCGCCCAAATCATTTCGAACAGTGCATGACTACAAACTTGCACGACTAACTTACATTTCAGGATCACGTTTAAACACAGTAATTATGTCCGACAAGATTCTTTCGGCAAGAGAATCCACTTCCATATTACCAGCTCTTCACATGTTTTACGCGCAGGTTGTGTTCGAAAATCTTACGTGGTTGACTTGGGTTGATTCAAGTTACAGCGAATTATTTTAGAAGCTCGCGTTGACAATGTAACAAAAATACGAAAATTATTGACGAACTTTTAAATTATGAATAAATAATATATTAATGCATACTACGGCGTAAATACGCCGACACCTATTTATTAATCTAAGTTTTGCGTTCGTAAACCTATACCGGAAGTTCGTTCGGATCCAACCTGAATGAAAACACAACTTCCGGTTCAGTGTTTTGATTGATCGAAATTGAGGTGGTTCCGAGGTTTATTTTACGTATTTTTGTTTGTTACACGCAAGTGAAGTTAAGTTGTTTTGGTTGGACGAAATACTTGGGGACAGATTCATGATAATTATACCGGCGGTGTCCGTGTGAAACAACTGCAGTACTGTATTTTTAAACCTTTAGTGGTGCTCTCGTTACTGCACGTGTGATATACTAGAAAACAACAGTACATAATAATCTTGGTGTGGTAGTAACAAGAAAAAGAATATTGTGTTTATCGGATTCTGGTAGCAACAATCTGACACTAACAGTTGCGTTGTGGATTAGTAGATACAACCATTGATATTTGTTCCAACTTTGTAGGAATATGAAAGAGAAACAACATGGTTGTTAGTGTGCGAGAACCAAGGGTGCGACGGATTTATTTACTTCAAAAAAAAGTGTCAGAATATAGAGACAGCCGCACAACCTGGTAAAACAATGGCAGACTGGAATGACGGGAGATCTCTCCCACCACCTCACTGGCCCAACGATCACTTCCAGCGGCCACCGCAACGGGAGCAACAACAGCGTTTTGAACGAACAAGCCAACGGGAATCATTTGAGCCTGCGTACCGCGACCAACGGACAACACCGCCGGCGCCGTATACTCAAAATGTTATGCTACAACCACCACCAAATTCGCAACCGCTACAAAACAAATCATACCAGCAACAGCAGCAGCTGCCACCTCCACCACCACTTCCAAATTTGCAACTGCTACAAAACGATTCATACCAGCAACAGCAGCAGCTGCAACATCCACCGCTACCACCACCAAATTTGCAACCACTACAAAACGATTCATACCAGCAACAACAACAGCAGTGTCAACCTCCTCCATTAAATTCAAAACTGCTACAGAATGATTCGTGCCAGCAACAGCAGCAGCCGCGACATCCACCAACAAATTTACAACCGCTACAAAATGATTCGTATCAGCACCAGTTGCCACCACAGTATAACCAACAGCACTCGCCTGCACAGTACAATATGCAGCATCAAAACCAACCACCTGTCAGACAATCCCAACAATATCATGACCGTTATCAGACCCCTCTGAAGCCACAACTAAGACAACAGGAACAACAACAGCCGCAACAGAATCAGAGATCACAATGGGGTGTTGACATCCGAAGAAGCAATACTCCGACGGGAAACCATTCGGACAACATTAGACCTACAACTCCAGATCCTAACCAGTTCTGTCATCCTCCGCCCAATATAAATTGGCCAGTTCAGAACCGTCATCTTGATGCACAATTTACTACCAAACCTCCAGATCACCAGGCACAAAGTTTTCCGCCTCCTGTAAACAACCCTCCATATCGTCCAAATATTCCGCATCCTTCAGCAATCTCTTCTAACCAGTACAGTCTGATGCAAGAAGAGAGTGACAAATTCTCAGCTGATTCTTACAACCAAATTCGCCAACAGAGTCATCTAATTGGTCCCCCGAAGTGGCCCAACCAGCAGCAGCACGTCTTGCCAATGTCGTCGTGTGGAAAGGCAGCCAGCGCTGCAAAAAGTCAGGAAGAGATTGACAAAGAGTGGGTGAATGACTGGTTACGAAAAGCCGATAAACGCATCATGGTTTCTGCCAAGTCCACATCTCCAAAATTAACTGTAAGATTTATGGTTTAACTGAGTTTTAATGTATGTATGTGTGTGTATATATATTTTTTAGTGCTAGTCGTAGATACAGATTTAGGAATGTCAGCTGAATTTATGGTGATTTGATTTAGTTTCATAAAACGTTGTTGTTTTAATTACTGCATTCACTTTAGACCAATGGCCTAACTACAGTGAGGTAATGAGAGGAGGCAACTGCCTCCACCGATCACTCGTTAGTTGGCAATTACCAGGTTGGCGATTAAAAAATATTTTTCCAGCAGCCAATTTGGCCAGTCGATTGCTGATGAACAAGGCCGAACCAAACTGAACATAGCCTATATTCATTTGTTGTTGGTGGATATTGATGTTTCAGTATACAATTTAAAGATTTTTTCTGCCAGCTTTCCAATGGTCCATTTCTCAACCATTTAGCACTTCCTGTTCAGAAGATAGGAAGCATAATGCTGCTGTCGTAGAAATTTCTTTACTACCCAAAGGTGCTTACAGGGTTCGTACACGGCCTTGAATTTCAAAACCAAAAATTCAAGGCTTGAAAATCCTTGAAAATTGGCATTTTTTTTTGTAAAAGCCTTGAAATGGCCTTGAATTTTTTTAGCGTACTATGTTTGATGAAATACAATCAATTTATGTTTAAATTCATAAATAAATTAAAAATAGTTCGTCAGCCTAATGCTTATCTTCCGTTAACGATACGACATACCTTCGTTTGTATTCACTTATAAGTGCGGTATTGGAAAGGCAACTTTGTCTCACGATGGGGGCAAAATAAATAACTTTTAAATGGATGTTTATTCAATTATAGAGTATAGGTTAGCAAAAAGAATTAATTTATTTTAAGGTAATTTTTAACAATTTGGTGTGCAAATCGTCCTTGAAATTGCCTTGAGTTGGCCTTAAAAAAAGCGCCATTCCGTCTCTTGTGTATGAACCCTCTGTTTAAACCTACGACCTACGCAGCACCGGTGAACATAACACAGTTTAGGCTACAGTTAAACCCCCCCTGTTATAACAATGCTATTGTTGAGGCTCTTCAAGCAACAATGCATGCAAAACTGATTGTTTATAACAATAAACCTGATATAACATTCAGTTTTCACGCTTCCTTGGACTATCATTATAAAGAAGTTTCACTGTATATGAAACTTGTGATTTGACAGATACAAGGATTATCACTAGAGAATTATTTGTTTTCCTTATTATTGGCATCTGATGTCTAAAAAGTAACCTTTTTTAATTTGGTAAACTAAGCTTCACATTTAGCAAATTAAAATGCTTAGTCTAACAACCAATGGCGAGTGAACAAAAGGTATGAATCTGCACCTATGTTCTGGTAGGAAATTTTACTATGTCATTTGTGTGAATCCTATGACTGAAACACGTACAACAGGTAAGTAGGTAAGTTGACCACATTCTGATAAATGTTGCTACCCACAATTCTTGTTTTATACTCAACATTTAAGTGTTTTCTTGTCATTTTGGGCAACCCTTCCCAATGTCGGAAATCAACAGTTGGCGACTTGGAATTTAGCCTTACTCGCCAAATCAGCGGCTAGCTATAGAGCATGCCACTAAAAAAGGGGTATCTCTGGAACCGTATAAGTTAGAGACGAACGGTTTGCGGCGTTATGCTCAGATTTATATGGGCTATGTAACTGGATTTTCTGCATTAATACTGGAGTTTAAGAAATTGCACAATTTTGTTAATGCATAAATTAGAGAAACCTTTCATCATACAAGACGTATTTGGTATGTGGCGAGTAAAAATTGTGAAATGGCGAGTGCTTTGTAAGGTCTACTGGCCAAGTGGCAACTGCTACTGGATTGACATTCGGAAGGGTTGATTTTGGGTGGCCAAGGGCATTGACAAATTTATAAAAAGTGTTTTCATTCCGTGCTATTGTGGGTGGGTGTTCCTGTCAGTCAAGAAGTACTGTTTAGTCGTTGTTTCTGGAGAACACTTTAAAGTTAGAACATGATGATGATGGGTAATGAGTGACGGATGACACTCTGAGTTGAAGGGGCTCGTCTGAAGTGTTGCCTGATGTTGATTGCTGACAGCCATTTCTGCAGGCAGGTTCCAAAAATTGGCTATCAGTGCAGCTGTTAAAAAATTACGTAGTAAAATTGTGGATATCGAATGTTTTAACATCAGCTTCCTAAGACCGATGTAGGCTAGCCACAAGACCACACTATCTGATGTCAGAGGCCAACATTGGTACATTTTTGGAAAGACTGTATCAGCTCTGTTGGTTGTATCGGGAGATGACTCTACAACTCGATCATTCGCACCTCTTAACATACCATTACATAACAATAATACACCACGCAGTCAACAAGAACTATGAGGTGGGAAAGTATGAATTAAGCTACAAGAAAGCAGTCGAGTCTAGCTTTACATGCAGTCAGACTTGGGGCACCCACAACCTCACAGAGGTCGGCGTTCGAGGGGTTTAGCACGCGGTGGCTGTAATCAGGAGCCTCTTAACACAGTTCGCGCGTATGGTTTGTACTGTTTATGTGGGTGCTCCCTGGTCGGCCGCAGGGGATTGGAGAATTGCTTTTCGTTGGGGGAATCTGTCGATACTGTAGATCTCGTAAGTCCGGACGATGTCCCCTCATGGACTTCGTGTTGCAAGAGATTACAACTCCATGAATCGTAGGCGCTGCTGGTAAGCAAGATCAATGAGACCTGGAACTAGTTCAGTAGTAGCACGTCTCTGCACTGCTAGTAGGATAGTGATATGTCTTCAAGGAATTATGAGCACCGTGCCTGAACACAGTAATCCAAGTGCAGGTGAACAAATGTGGCGAGCCTCATGGTGGCCACACTGCGTGAGAAAGGTAAAATTACTTTACTTTAATCTGGCCCAAGGCACGGTTGCCTTTCTTCACAGCAGCAATGCACAGAGCACTTGGTTTAAAGTTGTTGTCAATGAGGACTCCTAAGAGAAGCATGCTTGAGAGGAGCATCGTTGAGAGGCAAGTATGATGGGCGTTGTTGTAGCCCAAGTGGAGCACCACGCATTTATTGGTAGTGGCCCACAGATGGACTGCATATATGTCTCTTTCGAGAGCAGCAACATCATCATTGGTTTGTAAACACATTATACTGCGAGAGTTTGAAAAATCGAAGTACAAAAATAAAGACACACTATCTCACAACCAGAAGAAAATCGGTCCAAATTTCCGCAAATTTTCAACAGTTTGCCTGGAGGATGATGAAATACGTCTCCCAACTGTCTTCTGCAAGTGCTACGTATTTTGAGGTTTTACTGCTGCTTTGAATTACATCAGTCCGTTTGTTTACACTCAAACCGCTTGGCGGCCGTTCTTCGAACAATGACCTCGTGAACATCCAGGTAGAGATGCACCGATGTTGGCATCGGACATCAGAAATCCACAATTTTGAAAAATATGTTGCACGTGACTGTTGTGCGTATAATTAATTTCTGGGTGCAAAATGTTAGGCCTACAGAAATTTTCAATTTTATTTCTGAAATCCTCTTAATTATTTTTGACACAAGGAAAAATGTAACTTATTTTCACATCGAACCATGAGATATCGGATCGGACATCGGCCAATGCCTTTTTTAATATCGGAATCGGACATCGACATCAGTATTTGAGCACATCGGTGCATCCCTCCAGGCACCTTCCACTCCTGCAATCCAATACCTTGTAAGAGCTAACCTCCACACCAACCTTGCAACTAAATGGAAACGGCCCGACCAACAACGAAGGCCATGGCCACGGCCCAACCAACATCGAAGGTCACAGCCGCCGCGCGGTTTGAGTTAGAATGTAAATTTACCGGCTTATGTGATTCAAAGCAGCAGTAAAACCTCGCAATCCTGAAGAAGACAGTAGTGAGACGTATTTCCAGGGCCGTAGCTAGGATTTTTTTCTGGGGGGGCTTACCGGAATTTTAGGCCCCTCCCAGTTTTAAGGCCCCCCCCCCCATCACAATGAAAAAAAGGTCCAGTCCAAAAACTCTTAAACGAAAACAATAAATATAATTGTTTTTTAAAAGGCAGCTGAGCTTGGTTTCTCCCACCCCCCTCCCCACAGGCAGCTATGGCCCTGCATTTTCTATAAAACCAATTCAGCGTATTTTCAATGTGTGTTATCCCCAAAAATAGTTAGAACAAGTCGTTCCATATTTGGCGGCATGGGGTCGCGACCCGGTACTAGAGATGGATCATGTGCGGTGATATTACGGGCCCTCCTTTATTTCGTTTCAGCTAATATAGTAGATAGTTGGTGGTAGGAAACTAAAGAAGGCAAAGATTACCCTAAAAAGGAAGGGATCATCCATCTGCCTTTCACAATTGTTTCAGTCTTTTTTTTTAAAATTAAATCAGAAAGTCTATAGTTTTTGCCAGATAGTTTACGAAGGCACATCCAGCATCAAGACGGATCGTGAGATTTCTTTGTCTGGAAAAGAAAGGGGAAAAATGGTCCAACTGGGACGTGAACCCAGGACTTCCAGCGTGTAAGCTAGGCCGGGCGCTCGAATCAATGCACTAGCGTGGTGGACCCTGGCTTCCCCTCCATCATGGCTTAGAACTGGCTCAACGTTCCGAGTTGTGACCTAAAGGTCCCCAACATGCAAAGAGATATATGAAAAATACTTGCTTTCTAGCAACCATAGAATAATGCGAGTAGTAACAAGAGCAATTTTGATTTCTAATTGCCTGTTGGAAAATATCCACTACCTGTGAATTTAATTGCATTCAGTTCCTGAGTGCTCGGTAACCTGGAGGAATCAAAACTTTCTCGATACGTCCAGCCAGTCACCCACCTGCGCAGGCCCTTCGTAAATGGTGTTACAGCGTTAGCCAGCCATCTCTTTTCTTCCAGCCTCCGGCTGCGTCGCTTGTTAGTTTTCATCGACTCAACGTTTGCCTTGACCCCCGTTCACCGGAAAGACCACACGCCCCACGTTCGCCGTGAAAACTACAGAAGAGGCTACGGAAGGCGCCGTTTTTCAAAACTCAAAATGAAGACGTAGTTGGAGACGGAGAACGGACTGAAACTTAGTGCCTGAGGAAGACAGATGTGAAGCAGTTATACCACCAAACTTGCTAAAGCTGTCGAAAATTTGCAAGATATTGTGAGATCGAGTTTTAAAAGATCTAATATCTTAACTTGGTGAAGATGAGTGTTAATCAAGTTGGACATAAAGTCTCGGAAAAAAAACTACATTGTCCGTCCATGAAAGAAAACAGGCAACGGTAGTATGAAGCGCTTGCACGTTCATCACGTTCACCTTGTCTTGCCTCATCTCGTCTTGTGTACGCAAGCTGTAACGGACTCCCCGTCATTAATCGACCGACGCCCGCACTGCTTGCACGTCCGTCACATTCGCTTTTCAACACTTTCGCCTGTTGCCGATGTTCGCTGCAATCCATCATGGTTCCCTGTCCTACATGCCCTCACGTTCGTCTCGTTCCGTCTCCTGCCCCGTTCCTAGGTCAAACCCGTTTGTCGTATTCATCTTCAGCAGCAAGCCCCTACGAGTTTGCATCATGGTCTTGCTTGCTCTATGCTGTTTCAGACATTCTCGTTCGCCGAACACTCGTCCTGACTCCCTTGCATAATGCTACACGTTCGTCATACCAGCCTCACCGTTATCCGCTAGTCTGCATGACGCTCGTCTGATCATTGACATTAACTGACATCCCTTCATCCAAGTCAGCTTCTTCCTTCCACCGCCCAGTCATCCCTGTGCATTTTTGATTGTCTGAAGCCTCTGTGCACGCCCGTTATCATCTTGGCCTCCTGATCTTCGTTCTTACGTCGCATATCGTTTCGATCTCCGGCCTTTGGTCGGTTGTCGCCTTAAGTTCGTCTCATTATTTCATTGTTGAGGGGTTTGCACATTCGTCTCGCTCACGCGTTCATCACGTTCGTCTCTACAACACGTTCATCTTGATGCGTAGTTGCCGCTGTTCTCGCCAATCAGGTACGATTGACTGCTTCCTGCATGTACTCAAATGGATTTTGCCGCACGAGGTTTTGTTTCTTATTTAATCCACAACGACTTTCTTCCTTCTGTGAATGATGCGCTCGCTGCTGTCACTTCCTACGTTCGTCACATTTACCCGTTGCAACACGTTCGCCCTATTAATCTGACGTTTGCTACAATCCTTCTTGGCTTCCCACCAACCCACAACCCTCATGTTGTTGCGGTTTCGTTCACCCAGTTCATCTTCTTTGGGGCTGCGTCAGACCACTGCCGACGACATCAGATGTTCACCCTGTTCACCGAAGCCAGTTTCCGCTCGTCAAACACATAAACAACTGCATATGAAGCCCCTATGGATCTCCTCATCACTTGACAACACCTTCTCGAATGGTCTCCATGTTCGTCTCATTACTCACATTCGCCGTACGCGCACTCTGGCTCCCTCACGTTCACTTCCCATGTTTCCCAAAAAAAAAATTTTCAGGGAAATGACATTCGCTGTAATCCATCCATCCCTGTCATCTTATGCAGATAGAATGCTCCATATCTTCAACCCTTACACAATAAGGCACGTTCGCCTGTTGCCTCTCAACGTGCTCGCTATCATCTCCTAGCAGCTTAAACCTTCCCGATTCTTACGGACTACTGCTTTCTATGGCGTCACCCGAAGTTCTTCTCGTTGCTGATTTTCATGCGTTCACACTTTGCACCACTCTCACGTTCGTCCCCGCAACACGTTTGTCTTGAAGCTGCTTTTGCTCCAATTTTTCTTCATGGAACGCATCAACCCTTCCTGAATACACCCTAATGCGATCAGGACTTCATGACGTATTTATCCGATAACCCTCACTGTGTCACTACCTCGTCCACCCTCACTGTCGTCTTTTACGGGGACACTTACTCTTTTTTCGTCGCCTTCACCTCCAGGCTCCTTTTTTATCAATCTCTACACCTGAGTCCCTTGTTCGCCACGTTCTCTTCGGTTGCTCCCGTTGGTCTGGTTGTCAGACTTTTCCCGATTACTCATGGATAAGTCCTCCAACTTACACGTCTCTCATTAACACCTTCTGCTGTCACGGCGTTCGCCTGGACACCACCACGACTCTATACCTGATCCATGCCGCCGTCAACATCCATACATGCACATGCTACGGCTTCCCGAACGCTCACAAATCCACAATTCGTTGGTTGTCTCTACACATTTCCAACAATCACCACACCAAATTCTGGCCTTTTCTCCCTGCTTTCTTATGCCTGTAATGGACCACAGTGAACCACATTTCCTTCTTCGCCCATATTTGCTCGTCTCGTATGCACGCCCGCTTGGGACTACCTTTTTGGCTCAGATCCCATGGATTCACTCTGTGCTTCATCCCCACTCGGCTTTGGCCGGAACCTGCCGTGAACTTCTGTCACTTGGCGTTTCTCATCTAGGTTTTTCCCTCCCTCCTCCTTCCCGCGCCACAGCTTTTCTTGACCCGGAAGCGCTCCAATGCACGAAATTTGAATGTCTCCTCCGCATCATGGCCAAAACCAAGCGAGGTCCTCCATCTCGTCCGTCAACCTGTGGCATTGTTCCAGCCACCGTTCGTGCACCTGACACTTGCACGTGTATTGGTGTCGTCGGCAAAACAAAATTTGATCCCCACACGACCTGCCATCGTCACCGCTTATGCACTTACGAATCGGACCCCTGCACAATCTGCCTCTCCATCTCACCGAAACGATGGAACGTCATTGTGGAGAAAAACGCTGCCGCTGCTATCCGCTCAAGACAAAGTCGTGAACGCAGAGCTCGCCTCAAAGTTGAATCAAGTAAAACCCAAAATGCTCATGACAAGTCTGATACTGAAGGATCCCAGTCTCATCAAAACAAGGAAAAAAATACCCCTCTTTCTTCAACTCCATCATCGAAATCTCCCCGCACCAAAAAGCTCCGTCCATCGGCAACCAAAACTTTAAGAGACACAACAATGAATCCTGATCCAAGGGCTCCTGAACCCACTATCTCGTCGTAACCAACCACTTCAAACGCACCAGTCAACATCATCGAACTTCCTACAAGCTCATCCTCACTTGCGAACTCCTTTGGATTAGATCAAAGCCCACAGAAAGCTCCCACAAACCCAAACTTCTGCAGCAAATCTGCCCTTCAAAGTGTGATTCGAAGGAAACTCGAACGCGAACTCGTACGCCGACAAAAAAACTGCCATCCCATCGCCAACAAATTCTCCATCCTCAAGCAAAAACTCACCAACGCCACAAACCTGATCACTGCACAAAAGATAAACATCGCTAACCTGCTTTCTAGCAACATGAAACTCCACAAACGAATTGAGTTAGCCGAGGCCAAGTTCAGACGTTTGTCACCGCTCCCTCCATCGGCACGTCGCCCCATCTTCAAGATACATCGCCCTCTACCCCCTGTAAAAAAAAACAACACATAAAACCCACCATGCAACTCAGACTGTTGAATCCGTTATACATAAAATCCACCGTGGCACTCAAACTGTTGATCATCCACCTCCAGTTAAAATACGCATTGGTCCAAACAACGATATAGTCAAGATGAGACCAACAGCAACAAAACCCAACAACTACTCCCCTCCTGTCCTTCCAGAATTTGCCAGACGCGAACACGCTGCCATTTCTCACGAATGGATCCGGGCAAATCAAGCGAAACCTACATCGTCAGGCAACAGTGGCAATGGGATAATGCTCCCAATTTAGTCCTCGCCAAAGCTGAAATGCGCCGTATGTCAATGACACGAACTCGCAAACTTCCCTGTCTCGACTGCCGTTCTACTGCTAAGGGTTATGCCTTCACCTTCACTGCACGCCCTTAACCTATATCATCTTTAACCTAACTCAACTTTTCTTCCTGTCTCACCCGCCTCTGTACGGAATGGGTCCTTTCATGCTTCCATTGACTTCATCACTTGAATTGTCACCGGATCTGTGCAACCAATCATTCCCGGAACCTCCTTTATTCACCTGTACTACTTCAATCCAATCCCACGCAATCAACCATTTCTTCTTTTTCACAATCTGAAAAGAATCAAGATCGTCACATCCCTTGCACCACTTCATAACTTCACTAAAGTCTTCGTATAGGCCTACAACGAATCAAGGTAAACTCTACATTAAAATCTCTCTAATAATCAACAAGTGTAAACGACATAAACTCATTGAACTTGACAACCAACTTCTGGCCCTTATAAGTTCCCCTCCCCACTCTGACTGTGTTGAGCACAAATGTCGGCCGTGATCGGGGACTGTTGCGACTGCAACCAATCCACCACAATACGATCATTGGGGACCCGCCATGACGGTGCCGTCACCTATACTGACGAGGTCAGCTGTAAATGCAATTAAATTTACAGGCAGTGGATATTTTCCAACCGGCAATTAGAAAGCCCAATTTTACATGGGGAAAGGTCAAAATTGGTTTCTATTGCCGAAGAAAAATATACACTGCTTGTAAATACCCACCCAACCTCCCCTCTCGAGTCTCCATCATGGCTGACATTTCGTGAGGAAAAGTAGATGGCTGGCTAACACCGTAACACCATTTATGGAGGACCTGCGCACGCTGGACCCGCGCATGTGCAGGTGGGTGACTGGCTGGGCGTATCGAGAGAGTTTTGATTCCTCCAGGGTAACGAGCACTCAGGAACTGAATGCAATTAAATTTACAGGTAGTGTATATTTTATTTTCCTTCGGCAATAGAAATCAATTTTGACCTTTTACCCCAGATAAAATTGGGCTTTCTTGTGTATGGCAAGACTGTTTAGAATCGTATTGCACGCTAATTTTCATGCCTATTAAACCATGGAGAAATTAGTCTAGAATTTGTTTGTTTTATTTATTTTTTTGTTTTCTCAAATTTTTGCTAATTGTACAGGGAAAATGCACTTTCATTTTCTTTTATTTTATTTTTGTGTGCTGAAAAATACTGAGGTTTGTTAACGTTTTCTGGTATTGTCTGATCAACCTTGTGTAAATTATTTCTTTAAGTAGGCCTATTTAAAGCCGATCACGTATGTGTGATGCAGTATAGGATTAAAGTAGTTAGTGAATTGTTCCACTTAAAAATGCTTCATTGGAACAATCAATTTCTTTGTTGGGTTTTAAATTTTAATTAACTCTAAATACAGGCATGAATGGTCTGAAACAAAGTGCTATTTTGCTGGGTTATTTATGTTTAGTCTTTCATAAAGTAGAAAAAAAATTGCATGAAATTTGCTTAAGCAGGCGGCAATACAACCATGCAGTGGGATAGTATCTACGTCCAAGATACAACGAAGCTTGAGTCTCCATCGCACTGGCTCTACTAGGTTGGTCTTTACTGCACAGCTGTATCTACCGTCCCTCGTCGTAGCTGTCTTGGTTGGCTATTTTTGCATTTTAAATGAATCCGAAAATTTATTCAACAAAAGGAATAGCTAATGGTTTCCGCCAAAACCGTTGTGTGGTATCAATAAAAATGGACACGCTATTAAAAAAAACATTTTTGGAAAAGGAAAGGAAAGTTCATACTTTTGTACGTTTTTCCTAGTATCCTTTTTACGCCCCTTCGAACATTTTGGAGAGGTGGGGGGGGGGGGGGTAGTTTAAGGTCACGTCTCAGCCAGAATACATTTTAAAACAAATTTGCTTATGCTGCAAAAAAGCAAAGGTGTACAGCAAGCAAAGATGGGCGAAAAAAAAAGGTTTACATGGAGACTTTCAGGCGGTGAGGCGGAGGCGTAGTAACAATTTTTGTTAAGTGTTCTAATAATTTTTTTAAATTTTTACCAATAATTTCCTAGTGGCTTGAAATCTGCATCATTCAAAACTCATTTTGAACTGGTTAAAATTGTATTGGAATGTCAAAATTGGTCAGAATTTGGCAAAAGTACAAATTTTAGCAGTTGGACCAATCCTACAGTCAATAACAACTTTTTAACTTCAATAATTTACAGCACCTGCACAAGCCTGTAAACGAATGTTTAACTTAGCCTCTACACAGGCTTGTGTAGGTCGGAAAAACAATTGAATCGTGTGTCATTCATAAGTAGCTCGGACGCCTCCTGGCCTCCGAGCTACTCCCAGGGAATCTTCACAGGCTTTTTTTCGCTGCATTTAGTTATTTCGCCATTCTTGTTGAAGACGTTAACAACGTTGTCAAAAAGTTGCGCATATATGTAAGGTTTCTTTTTTTTTATGCCAACTGCCAATTGGCCAAAAGATCAAGTTGCATAAGTGGAAACCAACTAGCCTACTGGTACTGTCACAAACACTGCACATTCGTTAATGGGATGATAGAAAGTACAGGAAAAGATAATTAAGATGAGCTTAGGGGAACACTATTATCGGTGCTTTTGTGGCAACCCTTAGTCAATCCTAATTAGGAGTGGTTCTGTGTATAAAATCAAACTATATCTGCATTTTGATTGTCGTGAGGACATTGTGCATAAACTGTGATTTTACATTGGTCAGTAAAAAAAATTTTGATTTTGATTTGTGGTTCAGATTTGCCTTTTTCGCTTCTGCTGAATTCCATGATTTCTTGGTGTATACAATGTTTTGTAAACTGGTTACGCATCAGGATAGGTTTTAGTACAGTGGCAGAAAGTTCCTGCTACTTCTACAATGCGATTTTCAAACGAACTAGTTTTCTGCGTGGGTATGGGGGGGGGGTGGGGTGTCAGCATGAACTTTGCAAGCATTTTTAACTTACAGCTGCTGTCTGTTTGAAAACTAGGTAAGGAATTACATGGTTGCTACTTATATTTTCCAACTTAAATTCTTGCCCGAACATAATTCAGATCACAGCGCAAAGCACAATTTTTTTATTCCGTTTCCGTACCGTCTGCTTTACACGCAACGTATTAGACTGCACATAAACTCAGTTGGCCAAGTCCACTTGCTCCACTTGTATAAGGAGGGAGAAGATTGACCAGTAGAACTGAAAGGTTTTCTGTTTTTTTGGATAAATTAAAAGTTAAGTTGTGATAACGTAATAATGGGCGGGAAGCTCTACAAACTATGTGAAACAAACAGATTGATAATTTATTAGGCCTATTATCAGTAGGCCTAGTATAGTACCGTACCGTTGTCAAAAAGACCTCTACTGTAAGACCTTAGTATGGTTCTACGGTAAAAAACGAGCCACTGAGGTCTAGTTATAAATTCTGTCATACTGTCAGTTCAGTCAAACTGTCGAACTCTTGTTTGACTACTAATGTTAAACAAAGAACCGAACCAAGCTCATTCGTGCCCATTTACAGTTTAATGCAGAGAAACAGATATTCAAATTGAATGTGTTTTATATTGTTTCAGATTCCAGATGCTAAATGTTTGTTGCGGGAAGCTCTGGTAATACTTCAAGAGCTAAGTCAGCAGCACAAGTTTTTAAGTGACATTTGCGAAACATCTGATGAGATAACATGGAACACCAAATGTCGTAGAGTTTCAACGTTAAAAGTAAGTGTAAGGTGTAAGTATAAGTAGTCCTATTTTGGACTTGTAAATGCAAAATGATTGAGAGAACGGTGACTAGTTTTTCCCAGTTTAACTATTGTGTTTGATTTTTCTGCCAATGGTTGGCCCGCTAAATAGCGATCTGTGACATTGTGGGAATACAAAAAAAGTGCTTTTTAAAAGAGTAGTACTAGTTGAAACTTAATGGGTTTGCTGTATTACTGTATTTGCAATTAATAGTGGAAATATGGCGTGCTCAACAAAATCGAAAGATTGGCAACTGCCGTTTACAGTGGCTTATTGTCAACAGAAGAAGAATAACACACTACAGTACCACCAATGGAAAATTCCACCAGTTCAACAAGAACCACCAAAAGTTCCCTCTTAAATTTTCGGTGAAGTATTTGGGCCGTTCATCTTCATCAGAACAGTATGCAACGAAGCACAAATTTAAAAATGAACATTACATGATTGTGGCTACCATTGAGCAGATGACGCATCAGGGAGACAACCACTGATCTATATGCGTTTACTCTGCCAAGCCCCACCGCTTGTCAAGCTTGGCTTTCACATCAGAACCCACAGCTTGCTCCATCAACACGTGGGAGGTACCAGTCAGCTTCATGAGAGGAATATTCTTGCTCTTGAAACGAAGAATGACCAGAGATTCAAGGGCCCTTAGATACCCTCCTTGCAGAGAATTGGATGAGAGCAAAACTGTCGTCGAATCCCAAGCAATCTGGTGCTCCTGATGTTTCACATGCTGAGCAATGCCGTTGAGCTTGTCTCCCCTTTTTACAGCTGCAATGTGTTCTCCAATCCTCTCAAGCAACTGTCTCTTGGTCTCATCAATGTGGACGGCTTTGCATCGGCCGCATGGGACACAGTAGACCACAACACTCTTTCGGACCAGATGTGGAGGCAAGGGTACTGCAGGTGAAGGGGGTGGGAGAGACAAACCATTCACTCTGGTGGGATCCTGCGTTTGTGGCGGGTGGGGTAAAAATGAATGTGTCGGACAACCTGGAAAGGGGATTCCATGGGAGGGGAGGGCACAGCTTTCTTCAAATGTGGATTCTTCAGCAGCTTTTTAAGGTTGGGAGGGTGTCTTAAGAAGCACTTAACTCTCCTCTCTGTGGACACATGCTGTTCGTCCTGGTTCGTACGTCAGCACCTTTACTGGTGTGCCATCTGACTTCTGAGTGATGTCTCCCGCCCGAGCTGTTTTTTTATCCTTCAGATCGGTGCCAAGCCTTCTTCATTTCCGCGTTGACGCGGTGTGTGGGAAATCCTCGTTGCAAAAAGGTTGTCTTCGCCTGTTTTAGAAACGTCTGGGCTGTTTTCTGGTCAGATGAATGATCGACTCTCCGCACAGCTCGTTGGACAGGATGGCTTTAAGTGTACTCATGGGGTGGCCAGAATGGTATGGCAAGCCCCTACCTGAATGACACGGTTTTTGAAATGGCTCATATAGATCAGTGGTTCTCTCCCTGGCACGTCATCTGCTTGATAGTAGCCATAACCATGTAACGTTTGTTTTTAAATTTGTGCTTTGTTATGTGCTGTACTGTTACAGGTGAACGGCCTGAATACTTCACCGAAAATTTAAGAGGTTACTTTTGGTGGGTCTTGTTGAGCTGATGGAATTTTCCCCATTGGTGGTAGTGTGTTATTCTTCTTCTTAGAAATATGGCGTCTTTGGAGGGGGTGCTTGGAATGAACTCCTGTATTTCGTTAAAAATTGGGTGAAATGTCCTTCGATTGATGCTGTGATTAAGTCTTGTGTTGAATTTTTATGACAGTCAGGCCATTGTGGATGCATAGGATCCCCTCTACGAGGCTGTTATACCACTTGGCGGAAGATGAAGCGCAATGCCGACACTGCTTCAAAGGAGCGAGCTGATTGGAAGATGTTGTCAACCTTGTACAATGCGATCAGGAACCTTGTACTTAGGTTTGCGTCTTGTGATTTATCCAAACTTCCACCCCTTCCGCTGGAGTTTGTGGATATGGTGCTGACTGCTCATTCTTTCACTTGACAGGAATCGGAACTTAAAGAAGTTAAAAACATTTAGGCCTAATGCCGCTGCTAACATTTAGGCCTAATGCCGCTGCT
>JAHWFP010149706.1:0-14378 GCA_023313725.1 Lithobius niger
GCGGTCCTTGATAGGGGTGTGGGCTCATTATAATCTACCTACTAGCTTTTTCCCTGCATGTTAGCGTCCGGTTTGTGGCATTAACCAGTGAGCAGCGCTTCAATTTGCAACCACTTTTTTGTAGCATAGCACATCTAAGTGCTAGTCACTTTGTCACTCATTTTTCTTTAATATTATTAACAGTACAGAAATACTGCTTGTGTATTCAGCTATGATGGCAAGCTAACAATATCAAGACATTGTAGGCCTTTCGAAAAAAAGCTGTTAGATTATTACGAATTTCAGTTGGCCTGAAGGCAGGCGACGGCCGTTGGTCGAGGGAGTTGTTGCTCTCTTCATAGTGATTAATTATGCCTAATTTCGATGGAAAACACACAATTCCTGACCAAGCCATCTTTCCCAAGTAACACCTTAAGTATTTGTGCACGTTTGAATAAAAATTCTTGCCTTATTTGTGGAACTTGCTCTTTATATCCGTACAACTCGACAATTCTCATTTGCCGCTTACAGATGAGAACATTATTAGAGATGGGAAGGTGTTTGTTTCTATATGACAGTGTGCCTCTGTGGTAAAGTCGTTGACTGCGGACTGCGTGGTCCAGGGTTCAATTCCCGTTGCTTGACTTTCTTTTTATTCTTTGAGCTATCATTAATTTTTTTTAAACTTTTTCAGTCTTGTGATGGCCACCAACTCTTGTTTTTTTTTAACGAATTTGATTTTTTGTTGTCATTTTTAAGATTGTCTTTAAAATTGTCACAAAATCGGCAAACAAATTGTTACTCCCAAATATTACGTTTTGAAGGTTTTTTTTTACTTGTTTGCCTAGGGCAATCATAGCATTAGGGAAAAAATAACTTCGGGGAATGGAAAAACTTCCTTTTTATTTATGTGACTGGACCAAATAGATCCGTAAGACAAAAATGACAAATTCGTCAAAAAAAAAAAAAGAGGAAAAAAACTTCCGGTTACGGTAATTGTACAGCTCTTGGAGAACTAATTTTTTAGCCCTTTGTGGGGGGAGGTAGAGACCTGATTCCTGGTAATGTTTAAACCGCACGCCTAAGCAAAGCCCTTGACGTCATCGCAAAAGCAGACAGTAGTCAATATTTGCAGCTAACTTCGTCAGCAGCACCCAGACAAGTTAGTAAGTGACATCACAAAACTAGCAGACATTTCACGAAATGCAGCCTTTCAAATCAAAAAGGAATTTGCAACCAGCGCTGGTCATTTTACGTCACTCCGCAGGAAGCGTCCGAACTCCATTGGTATTCGAACTCGACTAAACATTTACGATGAATTCTCACTTTCGGCAGTTAGACAAAAGATCCGCACAGTTTATAGATAAGGTATAGTTCCCACAGATAAGAGCTGCCGTAAACGATGACGGCGATTTGTCAAATTTCGGTCAGACGGCAATGGGAAGCATTGTGAAAGATTTGGGTTTTGTTTTTCGTAAGCGTCAACGTGAATCGTTGCTATCAAACGTGACGATATTGTTCTTTGGCGAAGGTAGAACTTACGAGCAATAAAAAAAATATCGAGAAGAAAAGAGGACCATTTACTATCTTAACGAGACTTGGGTAAATGCAGGACACACGAAAACGAAAGTTGTGTAAGATTCAACAGTGAAGAGCAGCAGGCAAGCATTTTTAAGTGGTCTGTCAACTGGTTTAAGGGCGGCCAGCGGTAAATGGGGTCGGCTTATCATTTTACACGCCAGTAACGAAGCTGGCTTTCTACCCGGCGCTGAGCTTATTTTTAAAGCTAAAACACAATGTGGGGATTACAATGATCAGATGGATGGAATTTGTTTTGAAATATGGTTCGAAACTGAATTATTGCCACAAATCAAACCTGCAAGCGTCATCGTTATGGATAATGCTTTGTATCACTCAGTAAAATTGGAGAAAAGCCCTACCAAAAGTTCAAGGAAACCTGTAATGCAAAAATGGCTTACGGAAAAAGGGCTCGAGTGGGACGAAAGCAAGCTGTCACGTGAATTGCTTGTATTAATTCAACGTGCACGAAAACAATGCGACAAATACCTAATTGGAGAACTTGCTTCATGTCATGGCTATACTGTGTTGCGTTTGCTTCACTGTCACTGTGTGGTAAAACCAACTGAAATGGTATGGAACCAGATAAAGAGATTTAAGGCTGCCAATGATCGAACATTCAAACTTAAAGAAGTCCTGGAACTTATATTGAAAACACTTGCTGTAGTGACACCAGTGGAGTGGGTCAAACTGAGAATGAAAAAGATAACATGTGGAAAAGTGATGTGATGGCTGACATTATTGTGGAACGAATCGCCTGTGATGTAAATAATTCAGATAACAACTTAAGTTCAACAAATGAAGACCGAGATAGAAGCAACTGGTCTCCTTTTCTGACAAACGCGATCCGTATTTTTAACTCAGCCGGCTCTGGCAACGCCACCTCGTTTTGTGACCTATAATAGTTGTCGAACGCATTGGTTTTAAAACAAGACACGTTAATTATTTCTACGACGTATTCAAAGGGTTCATAGGGTTTTAGTAACGAAGGTTAACCGCTTCCGGTCATCTGCCCAACGAAGCCCTAAGGCCCTACGACGTAATTTAGTCAAAAATACAACAATCACTTGTTGTTAAACCCCTTTCCTTAAGTATTATTACTTTATTACTTGAGTACTACAAACCCCAACGTCATGGACCCACTCTACTTAAAGGCCGGTTGCCACCAACTTAGCATTGCGGCATCTAGGTTTATCGAATTCTCTCTCGTAGGAGGCAAAGGAATGTACATAGCAAAACTTTTAAACTCAACAAACAAGCCACGTGACTCCTTAATTATTGAGTAAAAATTTGGTACGCCCTCGTGCACCTGGAAACAGACTATGAAGATTGCCGATACTGATGTCACTAGATGACGCCACGGAAAAATATAAAGAAAGTATCCTGGCGCCATCTAGTGACACTAATATCGTTAATTCTACAGCTTGTTTCCAGGTGCGCGAGGCGTACCAAATTTTTACTCAGTAATTAATGAGTCACGTGGCTTGTTTTTGCGTTTAAAAGTTTTGCTTTGTTCATTCCTCTGCTTCATGCGAGAGAGAATTCGATAAGCCTAGATACTGCAATGCTAATTTGGTGGCAATCGGCCTTTAATTGCTAACTCTAACATCCAGTGCACCACAAATTAACATGTTTGCGTAGATAAACCAGGTTGCTATTTTCATTGTTGCGGAACTCCCAGATTTTTGCGAAGCTACTGTCCGTTTCACCTAGAGAATGTAGTTGTTAATGTATTGTTGTATTCTTGTTGTGTTGTTGTATTGTGCTGAATATGGGGCGCATGATCAATTACTGTCTGAGCTCTGTAAATAAATAAATCAATCGGCGGTTCTTAAAAAAATTGACTGATTTAATTTGATTTATTATGGTGAATTAACCTAAGGAGATTATCAGAAACTATATTACCCATAATGCAAAGCAACACTATCCTTGCTCTTTAAAGGGGATTAGGCTTTGTTTCTTTCGCGTTGATAGATTCCATTAAAAATGATCATGTGCATGCGTGTAAAATGAATTAAAGTTATAGTTAAAAAATGTAAATATATATGCATGAGGATATAAGCGATGTTTTCTTCGTACTTATAGCTGTAAACCCATTTATTTTTTTTATATTTATTATAGAATTTTCCTCCGTTATGCTTGCTGAAGACAGATTTAAAATTTGACTTTATAATGCTATAACGATGGGGTTAAATTTGATTTCTGAATCACTTAGATGCATATTTGAAAAGGGTACATTGAGCAGGGGATGCTGGAATAAAACGAAGTTCTCACTGGAAATCTCCCGTCAATCCTGTAGCTTTTGTTAGTGGGAAGCTCTCACCCTATCCTATAGAAGTGTCTCCACCCAACCAACTGATGTTCGTGAAATTCAGGTTACTAGAGAAGCCTAGTGCTAAACAAGCTGGCACGACCTACCATCATATCTTTCATTGTTTTTAATACATTTTTTAAATGTGCAGTTAAATAAACCTAAACCAACATTTTTACACATTGCGCACACGCGTTTATTTATCACTAATCGGGCCCATTGGGCTTTCCATCTTGTAATTACACGTTAATTGTCGTATCGCGTCACTATTATACAGTTCGAAGGCATCCGTCATCGCGCAAGAAGAAATAGGCTACTCAATGACGAATAACCCAATTAGCCAACAACGGTTCTCTTCTCGTGATTGTGTATTTTTGCCTCATTCTGAAGAGCCCCCATCGCCATTCAAGTAACGAAATCTCAATGACGAATACCCCTTCATCAAAAACGGAATAACAATGCTATCAACAAAGACATCTTTGCGTAAACATTGTTGCAACCGCAGGTTTGCATTGTCAAGTTTTCTGAGCCAAAGAACTTCAACAAGATTGTTGTTTTCTTTTTGTGCGTGTGTGTGTGTGCGCGCTGTCCCTTGCCAAAAGCTCAACGGGGTTTAGAATCGGATAAGCACCGAAAACCTTCTGCACTTTTCAACATCACCGTGGGCGCTACGCCTACGAATGCATGCCTGCGGGTTTCGGGATTTATCCTATACTGACGCTGCATTTATTCTTCACGAGGCTAGCAGTGTAGCAGATCACGTTTAAGCTCGTGAAGTGCAGCCGTAGCAAGACGAAGCGGTAAACATAATCCGGCGGTGGGTAAGATCACTATGCTTTCAGTGACGCAGCAGCAAAAGTGCATTTAGGAGAAGAGAGTAGAAAATATGTGTAGAGAAAAGAAGTTTGTCGATTCGTCAACAGATGGTGGTAATTTCGGAGAGTAGTTTAATCCTAAGACGCACGTTAGTGTTTCACCCGCCAAATTTTGACGATAACATTAACGTCCGTCGTATTCAGACTCAGTGCCGCAATTAAAGGGTGTGCAAAGGTTGCAAGGCAGTCGGGCCCAAAGGGAAGGGAGCCCCAAATTCAAAGCAGGGGTCCCAAATTTGTGCATAAAGCTAATACAAAACAGGCCACGACCATGAATCCAAAATTGTTCAGTGTTTCGGGGCCTTACATTTTACTTTTAAACCCCATTTTGAAAATGGTCAATTGTGGCACTAATTCAGATAAAATATATATGAGCATGGCGACCACTAGACACTTGTCTTTTACAGCCAAGGTAGTTAGGCTATTTTTATCTGAGAATAAATAACAATGCTACAGAAAAGATGAAACTTCGTTTGATTGGGATCCTTTGGTCGCCTAGTGATAACATAATTGTCACCATTAGTGACACAGCTTAACGTTTTCTTGTTGAAAAAGTGTGACTAACTTTGATATTTACCTAATTATTAGGCAAATATCCAAGTTAGTCACACTTTTTTAACAAGTAAAAGTTAGCTAGTGGCTAGATAATTTCACGAAAATAAATTCTTCCATGTTGTTAATAAAGCTGAAATTTACCAGATTTTTGCAGATTTTTCAGCCGCAGCTCCTTTTTCTGCTTACCAAAAGTTGCCCACTGGGCACTCGTATCCGACGTAGGGGCTTCAGTCGAGCAAACCGGACTTCTTACCCATTTGAGAGTAGCTTGAGGTCGTTGCTGTGTAAGTGTGTGTAACTGCGGGAAGTGCCATTGCTGTTTTGGGAGTTAGGGGAAACGTAAATTCAAAGTTACCAATCACTCTCAGTACTATTTTAAAGACAGAGTTATAGCATTTTGCTTTAACTAGCTGATAGCCCGACTAAGGTCGCAATCCGTCAAGGTACCAAATTACGGTAAGAGATGACACTCATGTGCCCTTTACTGAAACTTCTGCAGCTGGGCGTTGTTTTTGCATTTACATTTTTGGTTTGCAGCATTTTTGTCTTTTTGAAATTTGTTGTCAAAAGTATTGTCGGGGTGGGGGAGGGGAGAAAGAATTGAAAGAAGTGGCTACTCGCGAGCAATTTCCCATTTGGCTTCCTTAACTCGAGTGCAGAGTATGCCACTCACCGAGCTATTTTATCAGACGGCATTGCTGTCGCTCACTCAGTAGTCCTTAACGCGTTCACCAGCTTAGCTGTAACGTAATAAAATATAACACTGTAACAGTAAAATGTAAAGCTAACTTCGATGAGGACGTATGGGTCGTACATGTCACGCGTTATCAGCCATTTTCTCACTTCTCCCTCGTGTTTTTGGTTTTCTTGACTGATTCCTAATTGCAGTAACGGTGGGGATATCCAGTTGAGGGTTAACGTTAACCTTTTGGCTAAACTCGGTAATAAGGAAAAATGGTGATATCCATCACGAAATTAGTTGAGGGCTAAGCAATATTTAGCCTGAAGATCGAGGACTAACTTAGCACTGAGCAGTTAGCCCCGAGCTGTAAAAAGAGGTGATATCCATCTAGTATTAGCGTTATTTCTGAGTTTTAACAAAACTCAACTTAGTCCAACATGGATATCACCAACTTTTTTATCCAGTCTACTAACTCCAAGGTCGAGGTTTAGTTAGAACCATGGTTAAGCTAGTCCGGGGCTAGTTTAGCCCTCAACTGGATATCCCCACTGTAAGAGACAACGCTCGGCCAGCTGTGGAAATTTCACGATGCATCTGAATTTTCAGGAGGCTTCTCCAATTATATTTTTGTCTTCCAGTATTTTTAACGTTTGCAAATTGGCGTTCAACTTATTGTCTGAGGAAGAGAGGTGGGGGACGTTAACATTTTGGGCCCAAAAAGCAGCCTCTCGCGATCTGTTACCTGGGTGGCTTCCTTTACTCGATTGCACAATAGGATCATCGCCAATGATTTCTCAGATTGTACTGATGGCGCTCATGATAGTCCTCGCTCGTTTACGGTGGTCGCTTACGACGTTAATAATGGCGACGTAGATGATGCAACTTTGCTCACAACAATTAAGACGAAGACGTAAGATTAGATTAGATTTACTACAAGAGCCTAAGTGGACTATAGTACCGTGCGCTCTCTCCAAACTGTTGCTAACACGTGAGCAATGCGAGTTCAATGCGAGGTCGTGCAAGTTTGTTGGACTTTTCTCAACTGCCCCTCTCATCGTCGTGGGGCAGTTAATCCAGTTCAGGTTCGTGCTCCTTAAAAACAAACAACAACAACGACAGCAACAACAATAACGGTGGACTTCTCGACAAAGGCTCAGACACACGTAAACCCTACTAAAAAACCAAAAACCGAAACCCTACTAAAGCCCCCCCAAAAAAGAACCTTAAAACTGGATCTTTGGTTTTCACTCTCATAATTACTAAAGAAACAAAATGGTTCTTAATGATTTTGGACCAAAATGATGTGATATCTTCCCAAAACAAAGTTTGTCAAGGATTCCCGCCAACTCTTGGCCATTTGTCAAACGCAGTCAACCTTATTCGCCAAGTTAACCTCACCGACTAAGACTTCAAACGTTAAATGAAATAGTTGAAAACTGCGCAGCAAACAATTTTCAAATTTTTCATTTAACCTTCGAACTAATACTAGGTGGGAATAACTTGGCGTTAGAGCATGGCGTAAGACCTAGAACTGCTTAGCGAAATGGTTATTGGTGAGAGAAATAAAAACATTACAAAGATAAAATATAAATCGTTTCGCTTCCAAAGTAATTTTATAAGGTAATAAAGAAGAAATGTTGTCGTTTAAAATTTGTAAAAATAAGTTCTGGATTCGAACCTGACCGCAGCCACTCGAGGCATTTTGGGGAAGGGAAGGCCCTATGATGCCTTGTGGTCATGTCGACTGTGGCATGTAAAAGATCCTAAGAATTTACAATTGGAATTGCCTAGCAAAATTATCCTTCTCTCCTTTTGGCATCATGGCTTCGGCTGGGAGCATGTCAATCTATTTGTAAGCGAAATGTACTTCCTTACAGTAAAGTTTATTTTACAGAGATGGAATAAAACATTTTCTCGTAAAATATATTTGTGCAATTAGTAAACTTTCTTTAAACTTGGTAAATATTTCATATTACTCTTTTTTTAATAACGTCTCAAACGGAGCCTCATAATTTTACTATCGGCACACACCAAAAACTGTAGTTAAATGGGGTATGGCCGTTTTCAATGATCATACTTCTTCCCTCGATGTAAAGTTCATACTCAATATTTGTGTAAAGCGATCAGACCAGTACATGGGAAGAGATTTTCGGGGAAGGGGGGGGGGGGGGGGGGGTGAAAATAGCACCTGTTCCGAATATGATGGCAGCTTTAGTATTTCTAAGTTCTCTGAATCAGGCAGAAAAATGTTACGTTATTACACTGCTGCTTTGAAATTCGTAAAGCTTTTCTCGATAACACCAGTTTAGTTATTTTGTGCCAAAGTCAGTAAAATTTTAAATCAATTTTCATCCAATTAGCAAGATGGGTTGGTACTGGACAACCCCAGTAAATAGTTGGCTACATGATCTTACCTTCAGCAGAGACTGTTCTTGCTCTTACTAAATCTGTTTTATTAGCCACTAGAATGACGGCTTTAGTTCGCATATAATCTCCTTTCCATAGATAAGCCAGTATATCTTCGGCCATTTGGAAGCTGGCCCGATCAGTAATGGAATACACAACTGCATGGGCATGAGGTTCGTACGTAGATATGCAGTTCTCAACCTAAGAAAAAGAAGAAAAAATAACGTTTAAAAATGAGTATGCGGGTTATGTTGCCACGCACAATAAATATTTTCAGTTTATGCGGTTAGGTTAATCAATAATCTGCTATTACAAAAGAAAAGACAATAAAGATGAAAGCAGATATAATAGAAACTTTAGTGATAAATAGAGAACGTAATGTGTTCTTGGCCGGCCTGTGACTTAACGACAGAAACCTTTACACCAGACACCATAGCATCACCTGCCTAACATAAAGGCTATTAGCTTTCAAACGCAATGACGTCCTTAAGGTTGCATCACCCACGGAAAATGAGGGACAAGAAAAAAGAATCTTTGCACGGCTTTGAAACACTTCTTCTATCATACTTGTCATAGAAGTGTTAAGAAATAAGTTCATACTATCGGAGTTGCTCGCTTCGCTCGCTCATTCCGTGTCGTATCGCTACACTCGAGGAGCTTTCGTGCTGCAACTCTTGTGCTGCTAACAGACATTCCACGTTTAAAACGATCAAGCAAATGGTCAGAGTGCACAACACATTTTTCGTACGGCTTCCCTGCATAAACAAATGATAATCATAAATCATTCCAACAGTTTGGCCATCCGAGAGCTACGTGCGCGTCGATCCATGTTTCCAGTAATTTCTTCGATTCCATGAGCATCGCAAAATCATGTGCTGATTATTTCGACGCAAACTAATTGTAATTACTGCTCACAATTCGTCCATCACATTCCTAAGCGCGCCTGCATTTCATCTATATCATTCAAAACATACGATTTTTTTGTTTGCACTTTTGTACGTCTTCTCCTCCAGGGGTAGTCCCCTATGAAGGTGAGAGATGAAAGATTGAGAGAGAGCAAAGAGAGACACACACTGAAAAAATTTACTTTACGTGCAAATCGCTCGCTCTTCTCGCTCAATCCACGCACCACCATGCTTCAGAAACACGAATGTTTGGCAACCTTGGCAAAATACGACGTCCTTTCAGGTTATTTTTTCCGTGCATATTTCTCCAAATCATTTCGCTTCGCTCGAGGAGGTTTGCATGAACCAACTATGACGTCATGAACAAACATCATGAGGGTTTGAAAAAAAACTTTGACGTTATTTTTTCAGGGTTTTTCCCGCTTTTGAGGGTTAAGTTACAGTTATCAAGTTACAGCGATGAAAATAGGCCTATTAAAAGCGAAATTTAATTATCTTTTGTTTGGTCCAACTCCCATGTTTATAGGTGCTTTGGTTCCAGAGGAGTAGCGGTACAAACACACACGCACATAATCTACATAATTAAAACTAGCAGAGTCGCTCGCTTCGCTCGCTCATTCCGCGTCGTCTCGCTGCGCTCGAGGAGATTTCTGCTGCAACACTTATGATACAGACAGACCTTCCACATAAAAAACGATCAACCAAATTATAAGAGTGTAGTATGCGATATCGGTTATCTCGAGAGAAGGTCAATATTTTTTTTAAGTCTAAGGAGTCAAGCAAAAAGTTAAGATCAAGCAATTTATCAGAAAAGCGCTGTTTCTGATTACAAACGCTGATTTTCGTTCGCTTCGCTCACTCAATCAGCGCGGACATTTCCTCAGAAACGTAACTGAATCAATGTAACCACCAAGAACCACACATCACTTGTAATTTGTGTTGGTATACACTTTATATGGGTTTTCTTATTTTACTTATTTTAAGAATATTGTTCTTTACGTCCTGTTCAGTACAGATTTTTCCATGGGCATCTTATCACTTCACTTTCTGATGATACCTCACTTGGAGAAACATCTGCAGAACGTCAGATGTAATCTCCTACGATGCTCCTACGATAGAGCATAGCGAGACACACATTGGAAAGGTTTAGTTTATGTGAAAATCGCTCGCTTTGCTCTTTCAATCCACGCGCCTCCGTGCTTCAGAAACACGAATGTTTGACACCCTTTTAAAACCAAATCTATTGTTTTGATTTTTCCATGCATCAATTCTCATGAAAAATCTTTATGAGAAAAAATGAAAATGAACAACAGACAAGAATTGTAAGAAGTGAAGAAGATCTTGTTTAATTCATTTTCTAATGGTAAAAAGGTATAAACTTTACAGGAATAATGGAGGACGAAAATGAAATTTTGGAATATTTTTGTCGAATTTAAGACATTTTTTAAACAAAAAAAAAAACAACTTCACGAACAACTGAAAGTATTACATGTAAACTTACGAAGTGTGAGAAAAAACTGGCTATTATTAAATTTGGCAGTTGAAAATATGGAAATCAAATGGGATATAATATTGTTAACGGAAATAGGAATTAAAAAAGAAGAAACGGATTTATACAAATTACAAAATTACACCATAACTTGGATAACAAGAAAGGAAACAAGTAGAGGTGGGGGAATTGCCATTTTGATGAGAGAAGAGTTAAAAGTAACATCTATAAATGCAATTAAAATTGCTGAAAACGATGCTGCAATAATTGAACATAAAATTGGTGAGGATATCCTTAATATTACGGTAGTTTACAGGCAACCGCTCACAGATGTAAAGGTATTTTTAAAAGATTTGGAAAGTATATTAAGGACGTTTGAAAAAATGGACAATGCAGTATTGATTGGTGACATAAACATCGACATTCTAGAAAGAGCAGAAAATAACAATAGGAAAAAAGAAAATGCTATAAAGGATAAATACGAAAATATCTTGGCAAAATTTGGCTATGTAATGAAAATAAACTCGATTACCAGGGAGGAAATCAGAGGGGACAAAATAACAAGAAGCTGTATCGATCATGTTTTCATAAAATCAAAAGTAAGAGAAAGGAAAGGTTTTGTAATAAAAGAAAAATTAGCAGACCATTATGCAGTAGGTTTTTTTATGGAGATAGGCCAAAATCAGAATACTAATAAAGAAGAGAAAATGGAATTTTTTGTTAGAGATGATAAAAAAATAGTCAAAGAACTGAAAGCAATAAAGTGGGATTATCTGGACGATTTCTCTAATTCCAATGCAATGTATGAAGAAATTGAAACGAAAATTCGTAATATTTATCTTAAAAACACACACAAAAAGAATAGGAATAAGACAAAGAATCAAAGGGAAACAAACTGGTGGAAAGAAAGAATGGATTAATGAAAAAAATATCAGAGATATTAACAAGAAAAATAAATTATGGAAAAAAATTAGGAAGTTTAGAAATAAAGTCAAAAGTCAAATGAAAAGGGATCTAATAACTGAATATAACAGACTAAAAAATAAAATTAGAATGGACATTGGAAAAAATAAGCAGGAATACTTAAAACAGCATATAAGTAAAAACAAAAATATGTGGGAATCCATCAACAAACTAACTGGGAAAAAAAAAATGGGAATTGATGAAAGTATTTTATCAAACTTCAAAATGAAAGATAAACAAGCCCTTAGAAATGAATTTAACCACTGTTTTGTTGAGCAAGTTGATAGGTTAAACTGGAAATACAAAAGGAAAGTATGCAAGAATAAAATCAACACTGATGAAAATAAAAAGAGAAAAAAATACACAAACATTAATGAAGCAAAAGTGAAAGATTTTATTACCATTCTAGAAAAAAGTAAAGACTCAAAGGCAGTGGGTAGAGATGAATTAAATATGATTAACTTTAAAAAAAAGTAAAGAAAATTCTGCTGTATTTCTAACAAAATTAACAAATAAAATTATCGAAACAGAAATTTGGCCTAAAAAATTAAAAATACAAGTGATTAGGCCTATTTATAAGAAAGGTAAAAAAAATGACATGGAAAACTACAGGCCAATTTCTATTTTACCAACTATAAATAAACTTGTTGAAAAATTTTTTGAACAACAACTGCAACACTTTTTAACAAAATGGAACATTGTCAGTAAAGAACAGTACGGGTTCCAAAAGGGCAAAGGTACAATTGAAGCATTAAAAAATATCAATGAAAAAGTAGCGGAAGCACTAAATTTTGGAAAATGTGTTGGAGCCACTTTTATAGACTTACAAAAAGCTTTCGACACAGTAAATAGAGGGCGTCTGAAAGATAAATTGAAAAAATATGGACTAGATAATAAATTTTGCAACATATTGAAAAGTTACTTAGAAGAGAGGCTATGTTGTGTCAAAATTGAAAATGAGTACAGCAATTACATTGAAAGCAAAAATGGAATTCCACAGGGAGCCGTCCTCGGGCCGATTTTGTTCTTAATGTATATAAATGATATTAATGAAGAAAGAAAGTTAACTCTTGTATTATTTGCAGATGACATTTTATTACTTACGTTTGGGGAAACTAAAAGTGAAATACAAAACAATATGCAAAAAGAGGTTGACTATTTGCACAACTGGTGTAAAAACAATAAACTATATATTAATGAAACAAAAACGAAAATAATGTACATTGGTCCAAAAAAAGAAAGCATTGGAAAAGTATGGCTTCATAATGAAAACTGCATAAAACAAAATTGTAATGAAAAATGTATTCAACTTAAACAAGTAGATAACATAACTTACCTAGGAATAAACATTGACAGTGAATGGAAATTTTCACAACATATCGAAACGGTAATAAAAAAAACTTCGACAAATCATGCCAAAACTATACGAATTAAAAAAGATTTGGAATATGGAAAATAAAAATGTTGTATATGAATCATGGGTTAAATCACATCTACTGTATGCAATAGAATTATATGGCTTTGCAAAGAAAAAAGACATAGGCAGACTATAAAAGTTGCAAAACAAAATTGTAAAAATTTTATTTGCCACTAGATTATGCTTTTCATCTGGAGACATATATAAAAATATGAAAATTTTAAAAATTGAACAACTGCGAAATTATGTGATAATTGTAAAGAATTTCTACTTAATGAAGAGGAAAAGAGACGAAAACATTAGTAAGAAACAATATAACACAAAAACAACGTATATTAAGCCAGCAATGGTACAGAATAAATTTGGATGTAAACTGAAAGACTATTATGTTCCAGAAATTTTTAAAAATATTAATAAAGAAATGTGGAGAATTGAAAAAATTGGGGAGTTAAAAAAGAAAGTACGGAGCTGGATAATTACAATTTAAAATGTTGAGTAATATATTAAAAGGGAGGGGGAAAAAAAGGTGAATACGAAAAAAAAAAAATGTTCGGTGTTGTTGTTTTGTTTTATTTTTTTCGCATCACTGTTCTGTTATAAATAACCATGTTCCTTGTATTATAAATGTATTATATTAGTTATTTTGTTTATGAAAGTGCCATTTCTCTTTTCTTTATATCAGGTTTTTGTTACATGTGAAAATTTTCAAGTTATGTTTGAACTAAAAGCCCACTACACACGAGCCAAGGCTTCGTAGTGGTTGATGTGTACACTATGGAAATGTATTAAAAAAAAAAAATTCATCAATTCATTGGTTAATACAAAACCAATTTTAAGATGTATATGTGGTGTTGCAAAATACGTCGTCCGTGCATCCTTTTCCAGATCCTCTTTGCTCGAGGAGGTTTTCATGAACAAACTATGGCGTCATGTACAAACATCATGCGGGTAAAAAAACTTTGACGTTAGTTTTTTAGGTTCTTTCGCTTATTTGAGGGTGATAATATCAAGTTACAGCGATGAAAATAGGCCTATTACAAGCGAAATTTAATTATCTTTCGTTTGGTCCTACTCCCATCTTTGTAGGTGCTTTGGTTCCAGAGGAGTAGAGGTACAAACAGGCACGCACGCACGCACGCACATCATATGATCTACATCATTAAAATCATATGATGTTCGTGCGTGCGTGCGTGCGTGCGTGTTTGTACCTCTACTCCT
>JAHWFP010149707.1:7660-17758 GCA_023313725.1 Lithobius niger
TTAGAGCAGAAACTCGTCAAAAAGTGGGCAATTGTTAACTCGAAGTTTACCAAATTTTGCGGTCTGGTTTCTCTTCCGTTTCACATTTTTTTTTTGGGGGGAGGGGTCTTGGTTACGTTTTTCCCTCCTCCTAGGCCCCAAGTAAAGGTGGGGTGGCGATCCTGATATCTATAGAATAAATGAAGCTTTCTACGTAACACCCAACCAAAGCAAATCGACCTGGTATAGTAAGAGTGAAAAGTTGATCTGAAGTAAAAATGGACGATTATGCCTTTCTTATTGTGTGCGCGGTGTATCTTGAGCCCTGCAAGTATTTTGTGAGCGGCAACGTCTTCCTGGGTGAGGTGGCTTTAATCGATGGCCGCCATTGTTTTTGTAACCATCTTGGATAACCACAAGGCACTCTGCTACTGAAAACGTACAATCGATTATCTGTGTTCGTTCTTCGGAGAACTCAAGATAGGCCGCGGACACTTTAGGTGGCATTCCAGCGTTTTTGCTCTTTTCCTGTTCTGTTGTTGGTATGCTGTACTCCCTGCCGGATCCCTGTGATCAGTACAGTGGAAATTACAGAAACATACTCCCGTTGGTTTTCTCTGATTTTTTCCTGCTTCTAATGGTACCGATTTCTTCGACAACCCACCCCCCCTTTCTTTTCTTATTCCTGTTATCTGTTGCCTGCTTCGCTTCATGGCTAGACTCGTTACCACAGCAACGTCATAAAAAATATGCAGATTCATCGCACTTTTCTATAATATAACGGTGAAAGAGTCTCGGAATGTCTCAAGGAATTCATTCCTCCACTTTCTGCACGTTGCTATAGTAACATTTCTTCATGCTGGCTAGTCATTCACCTACGATGATTGCGGGATGGGTTTCCTAGCAACGGTGACGTAGGATCAACCTTTCACGTTAGGCCTAACGTTTTTTTCCCCCTTCGAGATACCGGCAAAGAGGGTGTAAGTCGCTGTCAAAAACTTAAGTGTTGTGAAAATGTGGGATATTGTCAAAAACTGGTATTTACTGTTTGAGAAAATTATACGTGGGAAGTATCGCGTCTTCACTTTTTCACTATTTCCCATTTTTGTTGACAAATGAAAGTGAATAATGTCGAAGAAATGACCGGGCAGTACGCAGGTTAATCAACAAACATTCGGATGCTACGACGGGTGTAGGGGGCAAGGTGTCCTGAGGTCTCGGTTTCGAGTCCGGCATCAGCCAACCCTGGCATTTTCGGGTAGAGAAGGGCCCTGTGATGTCTCATGCTCATGTCGATTGTGGCATGTAAAAGAACCTAGGAATTTCCGATGGGATTTAGCAAAATCTAGCAAAATTGACCCTCTCTCCTTCTGGCACCATGGCTACCGCTGGGAGCGCGTCAAAAAGCTAAGCTACGACGGATGTTTGTTTATTTATGGATGATGTTATTTCCTGGACTAGTGTTCAGGATAATTTCCTGAAGCAATTCGTCGAACACACATCCATTTGTGTCGCAGATTTGTTTGACTATCTTTTCACAGAAATTGCACCTTGCGTGGGTCAAATATTCCACCATTTTCGGCTAAGCTAATGCTAGAAAATGTAGGGTGAATATTATTACAGCAACAGGCGCTAAGCTTCTGATTGGCTGCCAGTCACGGAAAAATAAAAGCTCTCAACAGAGCGTAGGTAGATGTTATTCAAAATGGAGCAAAGACGATTTTGCAGTTTTTTCTTTAAACGGCCGAACTGTGGGTGTTAGGGTTCAAACGAAGATATGGAGCAACCTGTGCAATGCGACAGTTTGTTAATATGCTAATATGCAAATATATGCTAACTAGCATCGTACCCGACTTCACCCGGGGATTTGTTTGACCCGTGGTTGTTTCCCAGTATTTGTTCGGTGCTGCCTGATCGTTCACTGCAACAGTAGATTTTTGGTTGTGTAACACTCCCCCTTTTCGCCAACCCTCTCCTTCCCCTCTCCCCCTTTTATCCCTATATGCTAATGATGAATTCAGAAATTAATTATCGCTTTACGATGTTAGGAAATAGTTAGCGGCATTTTAAACGATAGTCATGGAACCAGTCTTTGTAAGTTCACCCAAGACCAAAACTGGTATAGAAGCATCCAAGTTTTCAAGAGGGTCGGACGTTGAAAGTAGTGATATCATTCAAGCAAGGAAAGGCCGCTAAAGTTAATCGTGTTAGCCGAGTTAACCACACCGACTAATAGTTCGAAAGTTAAATGAAACCTAGAATACTGCTACTCGCGGTAGCAATGCTCAACTTTTCATTTTATGTCCAAAATACTATTGGGTGCGATTAACTTGGCTAATAGGATCAACCTTGGCGCCTTTCCCTTATTCAATGATAGCACTACCTTCAAAAGCCGGCACTTTTGGAAACTTAGCGGCTGCTCTTGTACCAGTTTTGTTTTTGGGTGGATATCACAACTTTCATATAAAATTGACCTGGCTTAGATTCATTTGTGCTTTTAAAATTATATGATTTTGTTGTGATGTGTGGGGTCGCCCAGTGTTTTTAACTTGTTTAAACTTTTAGCCTAGTACTGTATTACGTATGGCTTGATGAAGAGTCGTATCCGACTTGAAACGTCGCGTTTTTAATTGTATACTTGTGCACCTTATTGTTTTTTTACTTTTTAATCAAAGACTTTTTTTAAATTGTTTATTTATTTAATTTACCCTATCCCGAAGTCTCAAAGAGAAACTTGTATCAAGTATAAAATAAATTATACCGCGCGCCATGGCTGTTTGTTGTGACATGCACATCACATGACTGGGCTAGTCCAATCAGAAGGCCAAATAGCCGTTGTTCTCGTTCGTCATTGGTTAACTCATGGTGACGTCACACCAAACAGCCATTGCACATGGTATAGAATAACCTCATCTTTACAATTACGGAGAAAAACAAAACTGAATGAATAATACAAAATAGGAATCAAATCTTAAAGTACAAGAACAAGGTAATGAACACAATCATAATCATGAACATGAATCATTCTCGATAAAACTTATAATTCACTACATTTCTTAACAAATATATAACAATAAAGTTCTAATTTTTAAGAGCAGAATATAAAAACATAAAAAGCATAAATTTATTAATAAACCATTCTCTGATTTTTCCCTTAACTTGGCCAAAACTAGTCAAAGTAGTGAGCTCAGCTGGTAGCAGGTTAAAAATTGTTGGTATATAAAAATTTTGACATCTTGTTCCATAACTGTTTTTCACTAAAGGAATTTCGTATCTAATGGTTTCATCCCTCAGATAACTTTTTTTTAACTATCCACTATTTTATGGTCCTTATTAAAGTAATTGTTTAAAATAATTGTATAGTTTCTTAATTTTATTACATCAAGTATTTGTAATCTTCATACTTAACACACTGTGTGCCGACTCCCTATTATCTTTCAAGGGCCGCGATACAGTCCTCACTCAGCATGAACTTCCATGTTAAATGTCAAATATCAAAATTTGGCTCTAGAGTTTCAACCTAGAATTGACATAGACCAACAAAATTCTGTATTTGAGGTCGTGCCATAACTATTTCAATGCATGACGTCGGACTGTTGGCCTTGACAGTATAGCGATCTGTTGTTGTAGTTGTTGGGACTCTTTGCCCTCACCTCGAGCTTGAACTAATGAACCGATTTTCAAGTTTTATAGCTTCGCTCACGCAATCAGTGATTGCTAGCCAGTGTCTGCAAAAATGGGATTGAAGAAACGTAAGCATGTGAAGACTGCTCGTACAATAAACTAAGCCATGTCAATTTGGCTAATTAAACGGCTAATTGGCAACGGTAACTTTGAAAATTATCAATGTGAAAATTTGTAGATATGAAATTCCTCCAGAAAAAAAGGTACAGATGAAGATAAGACTGTGTAACCTTTTGTACGTTCACAGTCCTATGAAAGTTGTGATATCCACCCAAAACCAAAGTTGGTAGAAAAACCCACCAAGTTTCCAAAAACGATCGGCCTTTGAAGGTAGTGATATCATTCCACCAGGGAAAGGCCGCCAAGGTTAATCCTATTAGCCAAGTTAATCGCACCGAATAATACTTTGGCCTTAAATGAAAACTTGAAGATTGCTAACGCTAGTAGCAATCTTCTAGTTTTCATTTAACTTTCGAACTATTAGTATGTGCGATTAACTTGGCTAATAGGATTAAGCTTGGCGGCCTTTCCCTAGTGGAATGATATCACTACCTTCAAAGGACGATCGTTTTTGGAAACTAGGCGGGTTTTTCTACCAGTTTTGGTTTTGGTTGGATAGCTTAAAACGTAGGTATGAACAACCTCTAAGTTTTGAACGCTATTTTAATGTGACCACAATAGTCTTGTTGTTATTGTTATTCTTGTTGGGGAAATTTTGCCCCTCCCTCCCTTACTATTTTCATGTCCTTCCCTCCTTCCTTCCTCCCCCCCCCCCCCCTGTTTTCTTTTTTTGCACCGAATCATCCACAATTTTTTTTTCCGGATCGTTTCATTTTTAATCTCACCTACTCAACAATTTTTCATTTGATCGATAATGCGGTTGCATGTTTTTCGTGAACCTGAATTGTTGATCCTCAAAATAGTAGCATTCTTTGCTTATTGTTAAACGCGTTACTTGATGTGAAAATCCGAACTGACCAGATAACCCGGTTTGGGTTCGTGCTCCCCAAAAAAATAAAACCACCAACAACAAGAAACAAACGGGCCTGAGAGGTCCAAGCCGCGTACTAAATCAACTCAACTCAACCACTACGAGCACCAAAACCGGTTTTAACCAATTGGGTTTTAACAATTTCCTATAGATTTAAAAAAAAATAAGCCGGATTTTCGATCCGGAAAAAATATTCCCTCTCCGAGTTGTACTTGGTCAGAATACAAAATTTCGTCGGAATTGGTTGAGAAATTTTGGCGCGAAGTTATTACAAGGAAAGCGCAATGAGTCACTTCATACCTATCCAGATAACAGATATAGAAGTGTATCTGTCCTGTCCAGATAACATACATAGAAGTGTATCTGTTCTGTCCAGATAACATATATAGAACTGTATCTGTCCTGTCCAGATAACATATATAGAAGTGTGACAACTACTAAACACTTCAGTACCTTCCTAAAGCACTGAACAGAACGAACCAAACGCACCACTGTTGGTGACAGTTCAGCTCATTTCCTATTATAGCCGTGTTGATTTGGCTTGCTTACGTCAACCATCGTCAGCGATTAGTCTGTTTCCGGCAATCGCGCATGCTCAAAAGCTCCACCACCGGCAGTCACCTACAACCACCTCCCCGAGATGGTTTGCAATTTGGCATTGCTCGTGCCTGGTCACAACCGTTACCTTAGCCTGGTCCAATCAATTATTCACGTCTGGTCAATTTAAAGCTATGATGTAACGAGAGCTCTGTTGAGCTTGTTGATTTTGCTGAGCTGTGATTGCAGTTTCGGAAGATACTGAATGACTGAAGCAATTACGCACGCGCGCCTTCAAGTCTAGAGCCAAACTGTCTCTAACAGTGGTGCGTTCTGTTCGCTTGTTCGGTCGTTTAGGAAGGTACTGCTTGTGTCTTGACAAAGCAGTTTGACTGTTTTCAGGCACCTGAGAAAAAAATAAGCGACAGGAAATGCTGCAACTTCGTTTGAAGGAGAGATTTGATGTGTCAACCCTGGTGCTTGAAAAACGATAAGTTTTTTAGTGCTTTCTAACACCCAATTGTCAATATTTTCCGTGCGTACAACCAGTGGAGGCCAACCAATATGAGATTTATTAGCAAGCATTTTTGTCTCATGACTGATGCTAAGCATGATGAAAAATTCGGTTGAATGATGTTTGTTGATGTGTTTAAATTGTAGCTCAGCATAAGTATTATGCTGAGCATAGTATTATTTCGGAAGCAGCTAAAACAGGTTAGTTTTAAACAGATTTCGATTGTGTGCAAGTGTAGTATAATGTTAAGTTTGGTTGTTTTAACGTCTGTGGAGTTCGGAGGGGGAGATAACCCATGAAGAGTCCGTGTGCCCAAAATGAAATCAATCAGTCAATCAAGCAAAATTAACTATATTGAATAAAAAAATGAAACTGCTGTAGCTGCTATGACACAGAGTATTTAATTTTATTTTTTATTCAACAATATATATTGTCAGTCGTTAGATATATCAGAAACCCAAACTGGTAAAAGAGGCCGCCAAGTTTCGAATGGTTCGGCCCTTCAAAGGAGTGATATCAACACACCAAAACATTCGCCAACTTAATCGCACCGCTTAATAGTTCGAAGGTTAAATGAAATTTAAAAGATAGCAATTTTCGGTAGCAAGTTCAAGTTTTCATTTAACGTCTAAAGTATTATTCTGTGCGATTAAGTTGGCGAATGTTTTGGTGTGTTGATATCACTCCTTTGAAGGGCCGAACCATTCGGAACTTGGCGGACCCTTTTACCAGTTTTGGTTTTTGTTATGATATCAGTCCTTTTTTAAAAAATTGTGTATTAGACTCAACTCCACTACCGTGCAGATATGTAATAAAATGGCACCTCAACAAGAAATTGGTTTTCAACAATTTGCTAATAACCTTTGCCTATAGGTCGAACCATTCTCAACTTGGTCATCTCTTTATACGTTTTTGGTTTGTTTTTAATTTTGTTGTAATTTGTTTTATTTCGTTAGTTTTAGTGTGTTGATATCACTCCTTTGAAGGGCCGAACCACTCGCAACTTGGTGGCCTCTTCACCAGTTTTTGGCTTTGTTTATTTTGCTTTGTTTTTACAGTTGGTTTATTTTTCGTGAATTGGACGTGAATACAATTTCTTTGGCAACGTTGTTTAGATTTATCGTGCTACACTAGTGTGTGTGTCTAGGCACACACGTCAGTATACACGTATTCATTGTCCGAACTTTGGCTGTCCAATGAGAGACGATGCCGACAATACTAACAATGGTTATAACGATATTTTCGTACTTACGCGCCATCCCACGACATCCCCGTTACACCCCTAGGCTCCAAACCATAAAAGGTACGCAGTTCGTATCGTACTGCAGCCATTCGTCCAATTTCATAGATGGAAGCCTTCCCGTTATCTCGGCATCGATGAATAATCACCCTATGGAAATTAACATGGGGATGAGCGGACTAGAATTAGCTAGCTAGTTAGTTAGCTAGTTATCCACCCAAAACCAAAACTGGTATAAGAGCAGCCGCCAAGTTTCCAAAAAGGGTCGGCCGTTCAAAGTAGTGATATCATTCAACCAGGGAAAGGCCGCCAAGGTTAATCCTATTAGCCAAGTTAATCGCACCTACTAATAGTTCGAAAGTTAAATGAAAACTAGAAGATTGATACTAGCGGTAGCAATCTTCAAGTTTTCATTTAACGTCCAAAGTATTATTCCGGGCGATTAACTTGGCTAATAGGATTAACCTTCGCGGCCTTTCCCTGGTTGAATGATATCACTACTTTGAAAGGCCGACCCTTTTTGGAAACTTGGCGGCTGCTCTTACACCAGTTTTGGTTTTTGGTGGATATCACAACTTTCATAGGTCTGTGAATACAAAGAATTCCACTGTCTAATAGTCACCACTACCTTTTTTGTCTGGAGTGTCTATAAATTTCTAATTCATAATTTTTACGTATGACATTGCCCAATTAGCCGGTACACCAGCCAAATGGACGTGGTTTGGCTTATTGTATGCCCATGTTTCACATGCTTAAGTCTATTTAACCCGATTTTTGAGCGCTCTGCCTAACAAACGCTTATTTTCGTTCTCTTCGCTCACTCAATCAGCGCATCCCCCTTCACTTGGCCCTCCCGAGGTTAACGTTAATCATTCAATCATGAACACATACTACAAACTCACGGAATGGTAAATGTTCATCAGTTCTAATATTCTGGTGGCAGACGAAGATTACTAAAACTAAACAACTCACCAACTGTTTAAAATACTCGCCACTTACACTAGACTGCAAGAACAGTAAGTCTGCATAAAATAAAATGTCCGCGTCACGTTATTGAAGACACTTTTTCTCCATAAAGAACACGTTCCCACTTGTGCTGACGATGTGAATTTTGTTTCCTAACCTCCTTTCCAGCAAAATTGTCCCTTTTATACTGGTGGGGCAGATAATTCAGTTTGGGTTCGTGTACCGTAAAAATAAAAACCAAACCTTTGCAATAAAAGATAAAGATATTCTGTCTCTTAGTGAACCACCTATTTGCAAAAACAGTGCAATCTAACAATTAAGTACTGAAACGATAAGCGTGTAACGCTTAGGCATGTTATAATCTACTGTTGGATGACAATACAAACAATGGTTACAGCAATAATTTTGCACTTACGAGCCACTTCAGGGCCACGTGCTTCTAGCTGCAACTCCCATTTTAGAAAAAGGCACTTCCCCATATAACGTTTTACCTGTCTGCCGAAATTTAGATCTGGCAACTTTCCCCAATGAGCTGTAGAGGTGTCTTTATACCCTATGAGAATTAACACGGGAGCCTGGTGACAGCTAGTTACTAGTTACTAGTTGCTAGTAACGCTCAACGTTATTGAGGGCACATTTGCTCCATAAAGAACATGTTCCCACATTTTCGTGTTGAGGTTTTCTTTGTTACTGGACCCAAGACACCTGATTCAAACGATTTGCAATGATTTCTACCGCATGTGGATTTTATACCAGTATGCTGAAATCGCATATAAGTTGGTTTCAGTTAAAAGACAGTCTGCTAGTGAGCCGCCATCTGACAACAATTACACTCTAACAATTACGCTCTAACAATTAAGCTCCAACAACAATAAAACGTCTACTTGGCGGCGACACACTAGCGTGTGTCTAGACACATTTTCAACGTTATTGAGGGTCAGATTTTGCATTGAAAGCAGCTTAGTTGGCATTCCTACACGAGTTAATTTTTGTCAGGTGGGTCATTGCTCTTGATTTCAACAGCATTTAAGCTTTTGTACCGCATTATTATTTTTCCTCAAGTACCTGAAATGTGCCCAACTATGCTTCAAGATATAAGACACTGACGCTATGGCGCCGCGCTACAATGGTTTACAACCCAGATAATTGAATTGATGTGATGTTTGTTGTGATGATTGTTGCCTAGCTTGGCGCCACACACTAGCGTGTGTCTAGATTACTAACTACGAAACAGTAGGCTACTTCTTACTTTTGAATAATTTCTCTGGTATACGTTTCATTAAAGTTTCACGTTATGAACAATTTCCATAGTAGTAATTCGCGCATTTGCAGGTAAAAATTAGTTGCAGTCATGAAAACACACTTTAATTTAATTATCTTTCATTTGGCGATATTCTCATCTTTGTAAATGCCGTAGTTGCAGAAGAGTAGGGGCATACAAACTCACGCGCAGACATATCGTATCTGTTCATGGATGTATATCAATGTCCTCTAAAGGATACAGTGGCCAAACTGGCCTTGCGTATTCTGGAGTAGGATGTATGTAAATCTTATTAGGGCTGATTTCACGAGAAACAAAACATCAGCTATGAGGACATGTCGTTGATTTGCAGTTTTGGCGACTTGGTTACAGTGGTTTGAAAATTTGGGATTTTTACTCTCGACCGAGCTGCCACCTACCATCATTCCCACAAACTAACTACAGTTTCGTCGTATGGCCAAGAAATTGCATCTGAAGACTTGTGGACGGTTAACCTTTCAGCCAGGTGTCCCTTACCCTTGTCCATCTGCTATTCTCATCATTCTTAGTCAAGCTAAATGGCCCTAAAGCCACAAAACGGATGACCATCCTATGTTAGGAGAAGAACTAAGGGACATCTGTGGCCTTACATCTTCTCTGCGCGCCAACTTTCCAGCTGAAACTAAACCAATTACCAGTTTGACAAAGTGGCGTCTGCTTTAACGGCCCATTTTAGATCGGGTCTCCTGTTGTTGACTGCCGGTTTTAAGGTCGTGTTGGACGTGCCGATGAAGGAAGGAAAAAATTGACTCTGTTTCGAAGGCTGTGGGTGGTCTCTATAGTCGCGTGAAAACAAAACAGGATCCCTGATAAGAACTTGGTAAATACGTGTGCACAAACAGCTGTAGCAAGTCGCACAAAAAAATCTAATATTGAACGTGGGGGGG
>JAHWFP010149712.1:1276-27083 GCA_023313725.1 Lithobius niger
AAATTTTGACCCAATCGAGTTAAAGTAATTACCCAATAGTGAGTCTATTCTGACTGCTTGTTGGGTTACAATTTTAACCCAATCGAGTTAAAGTAATTATCCAATAGTGAGTCTATTCTGACTGTTTGTTGGGTTACAATTTTGACCCAATCGAGTTAAAGTACTAACCCAATAGTGAGTCTATTCTGACTGCTTGTTGGATTAAAATTTTGACCCAATCGAGTTAAAGTACTAACCCAATAGTCAGTCTATTCTGTCTGCATGTTGGGTTACAATTTTGACCCAATCGAGTTAAAGTAATTATCCAATAGTGAGCCATTCTGAATGCTTGTTGGGTTTTAATTATGACCCAACCAAGTTAAGGTTAAAACCCAATATATTGGTTGAATCTAACCAATTCAGCATTTCATTGGGTCAGTTGTTTAACCCAATATAGTAGAATGGTTAACCAATCTGTTTGTTGAATCTATCCAATTCAACATTTCGTTGGGTCATTTATTTAACCCAATATTAGTTGAATGTTGACCCATTCTACTTCTTAAAATTTCTTTAGATAGCAATTTGTTGGGTATAATTTCATACCCAATTGAGTAGTTTTTCAACTGAATTATTGGGTTATTATCCAGAACCCAATGTGTTGGGTTGCTTTGACCCAATATTGGGGTGTGAAATAGTGACTTTTTGTTGGGTCACGAAATTACCCAAATTGGGTTATTTTTAACCCAGGATTTTTTAGAGTGTACTCGTGGTCATGATTGGAAGTTGACAGTTCAAGGATCACGCCTTGACTGCCGTAAAAACTTCTATGCAGTTCGTATTGTCCCGGTCTGGAACGCGTTAAGTGCCGAAACGGTCAACATGTGCACAGTGACTGGGTTCTATAAAATGCTGATGACCGAGCCATTGTCTCGATTTTTAAAACGGCAATAATTCCAAATTTGATGGGCCATTGCGTTTTTAATTTTGGATCCGGTGTCAGTGGCTCACAACCCTTCCGGTACCCTTCCACCCATCGGTGGTAAATGTACATATTATTATTATTATTATTATTATAAAATGTCTTGCCAAGAACACCAAGAAGCCACCAAAAATGAAAATCACGATTCCAGCTCAATTCCAGATCTCCGATGTGTCAAATCGGAAATTAATAAAAGTTGGTACACATGTTCACCAAGTCCAACAAAGTTTGTATACCAAATTTGAGTGGAAATTATTGAAAGCCAGCAGAGGAATTAATCATCGAAATTAAGCTTTAACATGGGAGGTTGGGGTCAAACCTAGCCTTTACTAATAAATGAAATATTTTTCAGTTACAACTTTGGTTTATTTTGTTAACATTTATAGATTAAAGCAGAACATTTCGGCTTTCTTATTTAGAATATTTGCTAGTTCAAACACCGATTTCCTTGCTCATATTTATTCCAGAGCATAAAGCTTTTTAGCTTTCTTATTAAAATAAAACTGGTTTCTTTATAAAAATAAAATACATTCCCCAAGTCCAACTTTATACAGTCTTCACAAAAATTGTTTCACCAGTTTACTTACCAAAATGTATTCCACAGAACAACTTTTCAGCTTACTTAACGAAAATAATATCCATTTCAAATACTGGTTTCCTTTCCAAAAATGTATTCCAAAGGCACGAGTTTTCGACTTATTCAATTACATTTTAAACCAGTTTTAACAGTGGTTTTCCTTGCTAAAGATGTATTCCATGCCACAACTTTTCAGTGTAGTTAGTTTAGAAGTAAAGTCTTTTTTTTTTTCAGTAGGTATTATACTACCTACTGAACAATATTATTACAATAACAATTGATGTTGTAAGTGTGCCTCCATGCTTTGGGTACCTTTTCTAAGAGAAAAAAAAATCATATCGGGAAAATGTTTAATTTAACCGCGCTCCCCAAGGTTGCACCGTCTCCAGTTAACCAGCCATTATTTTTCAACAGATACATTCTAGCTGCAATCGATGTGTCAATCTTGCGAGCTGTTCGAGCGTTAAGAGCTTTAAAGATTATTAATTCTTTTCCCGGTAAGTAAAAATGTTTATGTATGAATTATATGTATAATTATATATATATTTCTGTTGTTTTATTTCTGGTTCTGCGGTACGAGCGCACGTGTTAGTTGCACACACACAAATTTCGTATCATCGAGCGCACGCAACCCATGTACTGAGCGCATAGGACCGCTCTCATGTTAAAAACAGTGCCGCGTGACGTCGTCTTTGTCGACTTCGTAACAAAAAGCAGAAATCTGGTCGTTCCATTCAGTGAAAAATTACGTTGTATTAATCTGTAAAGAATATACTAAACTTTCGAGTACAATCACTATGTTTATTCTTTTTAATTCTTATTACGGTTAGTAATTCTTTTGCATTTTGACTTTGGAAGTTTTTTTTTTTTTTGATAAGCTGTTGTTAAAATATTGTGAAAAATAAAAATAAAGCCACCAACTCGCATGGCAGATCTTGTCTGAAAATATTTCGTTAAACAAGGTACTTTTTTTTATGAAACACCGACTGAGGGGGCGTGCTGCTATATACATCGAGATTTCTGTAATGCTAAAGAGTAAGATGTAAGCAATCGTCAAACTCCGGATGTAGTCAGGCTGCCAGTACATGGTTTTTTTTATCGGAACCTTGGGTTGGAATATAACAAGAGTTTTTTTCGCTGGAAGTGGGCCTTCTACATGCCCCTAGTCAGAATGTGGATGATGCCGCCATGGCATCTTTGGGGAAGTTTTTTAATGAAGGTCAAAGGTCAAAATTGGCGGCCGAAAAACATTTTGTTTTTTAACACTTTAACTTCTTAACCATTGATCAGCTCGAAAAACACAGAACACAAGTCTAAAGAGAAATTAAATTTTCTTCAGGAAACCTCCTATTCAATTTTGACGTAGAGTTAACCCTTATGGCCCAAATTTGTCATGACAAATTAATAGTACATTTAATATTACAGTGTATAGCATACCTCACTACGCACCTTTGCTGTTACCTCTCTAATTACCCTAGATGGAGATACTTAGGCTCTTCTGAAAGGTGGTGATCACAATTGTGTATCTTAAATAGAGACCGTTCTACGCTCATTGAAAGGTGTCGGAAAGACGTAAATAAATTAAATGGTATGGCTTGTTTTCCTCGATAGCATTAGTCTAGAAATCCAGACAGCGTAATAATTGAATTACAGCAGATCTTCCAGGCAAGAAACTAAATTGGTTTTTAAAAAGGCAATATTCTGCCAAATAACTTCTAATTTGCCTAGCTATGAGTTTCTCAAGAACCTTGCACGCAACACACGTTAGTGAAATCGGCCTATAGTTTAAAATCACGGAGGAGTCACCTTTCTTGAAGACTGGGGAAAATATTGCGCTACACCAATCGTCAGGGACGAGACCGTCATTAATGAATCTACGGAATATTAAAGTAAGAGGTTCTGCCAGACAAAAGGCAAGATTAACAAGGACAATTGCTGGCAATTTATCTGGGCCCGCTGTACCGTTGGCATTTAAAGATTTTATAGCCAGTATACCTTCTGATTTGGTTATACTGATCGTTTTTAGGCATGACTTAGTTGTGTTAACGTTACATTCTGGTAAGTTACCATCGTCCAAGGTATACACACTTGCAGAGTGGTTATTGAAAAGGTCTGACTGCACATGGGGATCGACAATAGTAGATCCTCATAAATAATTGCTGGAATAGGTCGTTTTTGGTTCAGTATTCGACGTATATATCGGTGGAAAACAGATATATTCTTGGAATTAACGATTTATGCTCGTTGACCTCAGCCGCCTCACGTACACAAATCTCGTAGTCCTTACTGCACTTTTTATAATTAAGTACAATATTGTAGACTACTTTTTTTCCATTTGCGCCAACATTTGCGTTTTTTTAAAGATAACTTTTTAACAGTTTTATTTATGAACTGATTGCCTTTAGATTTAGAACTAAACTTCGAATTCATAACATTTGTTCCAAAAGAGGATTCTATATCAAGAACCTCATTAAGTTTACCAAGATATGCTGTCCATAAATCATTAATACTCATTTTGCTCATAAGAAGATTAGGCCAACTAACGGCATTCAACAATGTTGCGGCTAAATCACAATTAATAGCAGTAAAGCTTTTACTCCCCGATTTAATCGTGCCAATGAAGTTGCCAGAAACACTGAAGCCAACAGAGACATGTGGCGGATCGTCTGCCCTAGAGAACGGTGCCTCACTTCTCAAACTATAAATAGTCACTGGATCATTCACGAGAACAAGATCCAGTACGTTATCGCCCTTGGTGGGGAAGTCTACCAACTGAGTGAACCCATTTGACAAAACAAAAGTAAGAAAATCTTCATCACGTTGGTTCACCGCAGTATGATGGCGCCAGTCAATGTTTGGCTTATAAAAACTCCTAACAGGGGGGGGGGGGGGGAATTGAGGCTTAATGGCGCGTCGACAACTTGGTCATTAGCGCCAACCTCAGTCACAGTGCAGTGGTCCGGGTTGCCACTGCACCACACATTACAGAGATGTTACTCCTAACAGTACCACTTTATAATTCACTCTAACAACGGAAGACAAATACTCAATGAGAAACTTACACTGCTGGTCGTCCCTAGAATCACAAAGAAGATGATACACAAGGACAAATCTGACCCTTTCACTATCCAACAACAGATCAAAACAAATGCCCCGAGTGCCTTTCATTGCTGCTGGAGACAGTGGACCTTTAAGTACCTTAAATTTATCGGCAATCAATGCACATACTTCCCCTGCAAGAGACTCCCTGTTATTTCTGTAGATCAAATAGTTATCAGGGCAAATCATAGCATCAGTTATTTTGTCACTTGCCCAAGTTTCAGTGACAAATATTAGATCTAGTTTAGACGATCCAATCAGGGCATGAAAGAGGTCCAGCTTGTTATTAAGGCTACGAGCTAATTAAACAGTAAACAGGAAACCCCTTTACCCCTGTACACTTCGGCTGGATTAGCCACGTAGTTCATTTCATAATGTCCAACATGGGCTTGTGTAGTTAACAATTGGCCGGTACCAAAAAAGGTATTTTTAATGTGGCCCTTACTCTCTAAAAATTTTGCAGAGCTCTGCCCAGGGCAACCTTACTGGTGTGAGAGAGATGAAGACCATCAGAACTTAACATATGACCATTAGTTGCCACTTCCTCCCAAATTGAGATGAACCGACACTGGGTTTTCATGCACAAGTTATACATTTTTACATTGTACTCCACCAGAGTAGGGTATGAACCATTCTCACGGGGCTTGCTTCATTTATACGGAAATAATCCTACTATTCCGATATTGGCCTTTGGTCGAATATTGCAGATTTCGCTGACAAGGTTCTGCAGCATGCTTGACAATTAATCTGGTGTGCTACTGTATAGGTTATTAGTTCCACAGAGTAGAATAACCTTTATTCCATCACATGTGTTTCTTAAGATATTTGGTACATTCAATTTAATGTGGGCTCCCTTCCTTTGTGCTGCCTAGAAACTTTCATCTTTGTTGACTGCCTCAGTAAATGAACAAGAATTACTTGAAACAATTTTAACCGGTCCACGTTATTTGAAAGTAAGTATTGTTCTTAATTAGATCGTCGACTGTGTGCTTTGGTCTGTTTTTTAAGGGTGCTTGAAACTCCAGGTGTGGGCTCTCTGCCTGTGCGCTAGATACATGGTTTATTCTGCGTGTGCGCTAGTTGCACGGCACCATTTTGCTGATATCTGTAATGCATAAATCGCTGAACATTACTTCAACATTATAACCGTGGAGCCAGATGAGCTAGCATTACCCATTCAACTAAAAGGTCTGGCTAAACTTTAAGGACGAATCCTAGCCCTGTAGACATCAACTCAACAACGAAACTCCACAAATGTGCAGCCCTGCAAAGCTTTTCCTTCCAGTTACGGACCTCTTCAGTTCAAACGAGCTTCGTGTTGGCAAGCCAACAAAAGAGATGGATCGGTTTCGATAATAGAACCGGGGCTTTCGGTTTTCATAAAAAACCGCTAGCACCATAAAAAAAAAAACTGTTTCGTTGGTTTTTGGAAGATTCGCGTTGCGTTAGTGACTGATCGGTGCTTAGCCGGCTTTGCTCGTACTGCGTTGATAAAATTTCACTTGAAGCAACAGGCGACTGCGTGTACCTTGCGCGGCCTTGACTTAGGCTTTAAAATAATATCTCTCTGGTCGGGTAACGAGATGGCTGAACGCGGTGAGCCGATTCAGGAATCCTCATCCTGTCAGCAATCAAACGAAGACAAGCTAACTACGGCAAAACAAAGTACCATCTGGATTTTTTCCCCATAAAGTCACGAAGGAAACTGCAGAGTGCAAAACGTGTAAAATCCCATTCAATATGGGTAGTAGCATTCAAGCAACTTGCACCATCATATTAATTAATGCAAAGCACATTAACTTAAAACGAAAGTTGGAAAAGAGGTTAACTGTGTAAAACTACCGTGCCCGGCTTGGAATTAAGTCAATAAGTTTAAGTGATAAACAGCAATTACAGTTAGCGTTAGAAGAGTTTTAGAGGCAAATCTAGCACCATGAAATGGTAAATATATTCAGACCGGCAGCAAAACGAGTGCAGGCACTGACGAGAATGAATGCTAAAGACTCGCAGCCTTTCCGTATCGTGGAAGACCTGGGTTTTAGGGAGTTTATCGAAGAAGTGCTGCCGAAGTTTATCATACCTTCCCGAAAGACTGTAAAAGACCACCTGTTTGAATTGTATGAGCCAGCAACCAGTAAAGTGGACTGTGATGAGTAAACCGTCGAGCTTTGTCGTTGACATTTGACTTATGGACTAATGTTTCACATGATGCATACATAGCAATAACTGCTTACTACGTAACTCAGGAGTTCGCCTATGGAAACGCGTGATTAACTATTACTTTAATGCAAGACCAGCACACTAGTGTTAACATCAATAAGGTTATTTTTAGAAACCCCGACTGAATGGAGAATTCCGGAAACAATGTTTCTGTTTTATGTGTCTGACAACGCACAAAACATTTGTAATGCCATGGAAATGTTGCCTAAAGCCCTCACCAGACTGGCTGCCCATGCCTGCATCGCATTGCAAGATGGTTTACCAAAGATGGTTTATCAAAATCGGTGAATACACACCAACTTCACTACTTGATTGCAGTGTGACACGTCGAATTAAAAAAAAGTTTTGATAAAACACGGGCTATGGTTACTAACGTTGGTATAGTACCCACGTGAGAACCATTGTCGGCGGCATATTAGGAGAACTATTCGAGTCGAGGATCAAACTTACCAAGAAGGCTGCGTGACCTTGCGGTGCCGAAAGCACCCTCGCTTGGCTGGCTATGTGACGTCCTACGTGACATCATGCCAGCTGCATTTCTTCTCTTTCCTCCATGATTAGTCCTAACCATCTCCGTTTCTCTCCTTTGACACAATGTTAGTGCACCAAGGAGAAAAAGAGATTGTGGGAGTAAAGAAAGGGAAGCAATGGAGGTAAATAAAGAGTCGCGACGGTGCCCCCATAACAAAAGAAAACCCCAAAGTACAAAGGTGATGCAGGGCCGGAAGCCACATATCCAGGGTCCTGCAGCAGGTAGCTAACACTCCGTCTATATTGGTAAGGTGGACTTATAGTGATTTCACACGGAATAATGATTGCGTTCCATGCCATGCCTGCTGATTTCACATGGAATAATGTTTGCGTGCTATGCCGTCCCATGCCACGCGCAAACGAGTCACGACGGCCCCCACACAACAAGCGGCTAGCCCGTAATGGGACGGGCTAGCGCTGCTCTGCACTCTTTAATTATTCCATCTGAAATCCGAACGCGCACCGTGCCATGCTGCTGGAAATGCTAACAAAGCTTCATCCTAGTTAAAAACTTCCCGCCACCAGTTGTTGTCAAAACAAAGGATGGTAATTAAACTGTCTGTAATTAACGCTTTTAATTAAACTGTCAGAAATCAAGTTGTGCTGGCTCTCCAGAATCTGTAAAGGGGGCTGGCCGCGTCCAGCAGTGTTCGACGGCAGCCAGCCCCAGCGTGAGACGAATCATTCCGTGTGAATTCACTATAAGCATGCCAATAGGCAAGGCTACCAAGGAAGCCGTATACACCACCTCCCTCGATAAGCCATACAATTTAGATGGATACAACAAAATGCCACCACCCCACACCGACAGGAGCCGTAAAACGGTAAGGTCATAGCCAAGTGACGTTTGGCTGGCTCGCCCAGGCTTACCCGTTCCAAGGCCGATCCTTTTTGTAAGCTTAGCACCTTCTTATTCCTGTTCCGGTTTTGGGTGGATGCGTCTAACCACAAGAAGTCGTCCACGTAACACTCGTCTGAATGGAAGTTTACGTCAGAATGGAAAGTTAGGCCGTGGGCCAGTCGAGTCTCAAAAACTACAAGCCGTAATACCTTGATTACGAAATTTTGTACTGCCCAGATAGGGTGCTATACACATCAGTCCCTGCCACTTCCGGTTGTAGAAGATGACTTGTAAATGGCGTATAATACAGTATATCTTAAGCGTTAGCAAGCCTCAATCTCATTATTTATGCACAGCAACACAACAAAAGAAGATAACGCAATTCATCAAGAATTGTATGAGTGCCCTGCCAATAAAGTAACAGCAAGGTATTAAGTCTGGCGACGAAGACTGAAAAGGATTTTCGACGATTGTTGGTTGACGTTAAAAACAACAACGAGGAGCCATGATGGAGCAACTCATTCATACCACCTTCCCGCCTTTCGACCCGCACAGTGATCCGACATCGTTAGGACCATGATCGGAAAAGTGTATGACAAGATTAGAAAACTATTCAATAGCTGCAAGTATTACGAACAACGCAAGAAGAAAAACGATCATGCTACATTTTGCTGGTGAGGAACTTCATGACATTTTTCAAAGTCTTCCCGACCCCAAAGCCACGTATGATGAAGCCAAGACGAAAGTAAATGAAAGATTTTCGTCCAAGAAAAACCCCGACATTGAAACACGTGTATTCCGACAAACAAAACAACGCAAAGAACAGACTAGTGATCAGTTCCATTCCCGTTTGCAAAAAATTAGGATGATGTGCTAACGTTTGGGAGGACTCTAGAGATTACAGATATGCAAGCCAAAGTGATAGAAAGTAATTTAGAAGAAAAAGGAAAAGTGACAGATCGTGAGGTAAACAAAATAACTATGAAGTTTCCCGCTCAAAAAACGGAAGTCCGGTGAACAAGAAGTACCGCAGCTAAGATCGAGAACCGGAAACCAACAAAGATGGCGCCGCCCAGTGCAGGGAAGCCAAGAAACGAAGCAAAGAGCTAATGTGAATTGCCGACGATGTGGTCGTGCTTGGCCGCACGAAGGAGGTCAACAAAACTGTCCAGCTTTAAACCAAATCTGCAGAAAGTGCAACAAATCAAATCATTTTGCTTCTGTGCGCCTTTCAAGGGAAAATATGCCACAAACTCTCTAATGAGACAAACCTCGCTATAACAACAACAACAAACTGAGGTCGAAATTGTAAATAGAGAATTAGTAAATGCAATGCATGCAAATAATGATGAGCACTCAGACTCGGACAGTGATAGACATATTTTTAAAGTAAATAGTGAGTGTGAAAAACCAAGGGCCAACTGTAAAATGAGTCCCAGGGCAACAATAAGAATAGAATAGAATAGAAAAATAGAATAGAATAGACGTTGTCGGCCAGTAAGCTATACATCTTTTTGAAGGCCCGAGCGGCAGATGTTAAGTGGAAGGAAACACCATCGTAAACAGTTGTTTTTTGCCACAGGAGGGAGGAAACCGGAGTACCCCGGAGGAAACCCTCGTACAACGGGCGGGAAACAAACCGGAGAAAAACCCGAACATATACACTCCCCTTCCCAGGAACGAACCCGGGTCTGTAGGAAGCCAGAGATGTACAGCTGGGACCACGGCACCTATCAAATCTGACGCCCCAGTGCTCGCAGCTACTCGTGCACCTGTAGGTATTCATATAAAAGGTATTCAAATAAAAATGGGTGTTGATTCTTGTGCTACAGCAACAATGATTGCTGAGTACTTCTACAGGAAAATGGGGCTAAGGGTATAGTTAAAACCAGATGCAACCAAAATATACTCGTATGGATAAAATCAGCCACTACATATTTTAGGTTCATTTTGGGGGAAAATGGCGTACAAAAGCAGACAAACCCAAGCTTTAGTATTTGAAGTAGAAGGCAACGATGGATGCATTCTAGACTATGACACTTCCAAGAATCTAGGCCTACTTAAAATATTTGTAGATGAAGATGAGGAAGCCAAATGTGATCAAGTGGACAAGCTATGCAGTGAAAGCAAACCACTAACCACAAGTGAATGACCCAGACACTAGGGCAATTATGGAAGAATTCTCAGACAGGTTTAAAGGACTAGGCAAAATGAAAAACTATAAAGTGAAACTACATATTGATCATAAAGTTAAACCCAAAGCTTTACCACATAGAAGAATTCCTTTTCACACAAGAAAGAAAGTAAATCAAGAAATTAAAAAGCTGTGAGAGCTAGACATTATTGAAAAAGTGTATGGTTCTACACCATGAGTATCCCCACTTGTAACACGCACTAAGCCAAATGGTAATTTTAAGAGTTTGTGTAGACATGTGCTATCCTAATGAAGCAATAATTAGGGAACGTCACCCAATGCCTACAGTAGATGACGTAATTCATGATCTAAATGGAGCATGCTATTTTTCCAAGCTTGACTTGAGTAAAAAGTACCACCAACTTGTGCTTGATGCCGAATCCAGGTATATCACCACATTTTCAACACACACAGGTCTATTTCGGTATAAAAGACTGAATTTCGGTACAAATTCTGCTGCTGAACAGTTTCAAGAAGCCATCAGGAGTTTAATACAAGATATTCAAGGAACCATCAACCTGAGTGATAACATTTTAGTGAAAACCAAAACGAAAAAAGAGTGGGACAAAATATCAAGAAAAGTGTTGCAAAAGCTCAGAGACAGTAACATTACACTTAACCCTGAGAAATGTGAATTTAAGAAAACGACATTAAAATATTATGGATATGTATTTTCAGAAAAAGGTACGACTGTAGATCGTGACAAAGTACCTGCAATTTCAAATGCGCCCGCAACTAGTAACCCAGAAAGTGTGCACAGTTTTCTTGGTATGGTTCAATACTGTACAAAATTCATGCCTAACCTAGCCAGCATATCAAAACCTTTACGAGAGTTAACCATCAAAAATGCCAAATTTTAATGGGGGCAAGAAGAAGATGCTGAGACGCAACTGTACGTTGATGCCAGACCCTTTGGTTTAGGAGCAATTCTTGCCCAAAAGACAAAACAACAAGAACATGCAGTTCCAATAGCCTATGCAAGCCGAGCTTTGAATGCAACAGAACAAAATTATTCCCAGCTGGAAAAAGAAATGTTATCAATTTTGTGGGGATGTGAACATTTCAAAATATATGTCTATGGTGCTCCGTTGAAAATTTTCGCAGACCATAAACCATTAGTACAAATTCTTACGAGCCCAAATTCGTAACCATCCGCTCGTATAGAAAGATGGCATTTAAGAATGCAACGAGATAATTATACTATTTGCCACATACCCGGAGTAAACAACCCAGCAGATTTTCTGTCGAGACACATCAGAAAACCAGCCAGAGAAAAAAAACCAAACATGCAGACACGGCAAATAAATTTGTGCACATGCTTTTTAATGATGCAATACCAAAAGCAATAACAACAGAATAAATCACAAATGAAGCCAATGCAGACACCATGCTCACAAAGGTGAAACTTGCATTACAAACAAATAAGTAGAATAAAGAAAAACACAATTTACCATACAATAAAAAATGAGCTAACAGTTGATCAAGACTCAGGAATTTTCCTCACGGGTCACAGAATAATTGATCCTGATAAGTTAGAAAATAGAATTATTGAATTAGGACATGTAGTACACCAAGGAGAAACAAAAACGAAAGCTTTACTTAGAGAAAAAGTATGGTTCCCAAAAATGGATGTAAAGTAGCAGCCTAGACCAAAATAAACATTAGTTGTCAAGCAACAACTAGCTCGACCAAATGTACCAAAGCACCACTAGAAATGGGTGAATTACCACCAGGGCCATGGCAACACGTAAGCCTTGATTTTCTCGAACCCATAATGCAATCAAAAAATGTACTCGTAATAATTGACGAATACTCAAGAGATAAATTCGTATGGTTGTGAAATCAACAACGGCAGATGTCGTGATACCAAAACTAAGAGAAGTATTTGCTTTATTTGGTACACCAATTCTTGTGAAATCAGATAATGGACCACCATTCTCAAGTGAAAAGTTCCGTGAATTCGCAGTACAAGCAGGTTTCTACCACGAGGAACATAACACCATACTGGCCTAATGCCAATGCCGAAGCAGAAAGATTTCTGAAGCCACTCATGAAATCAATTTGAAGTGCATACATCACAAACAAACCATGGACAGATGCACCCACAGAATTTCTTCAAAACTACAGATGTACTCCACATTCATCAACGGGTAAACCACCTGCACCTCTCATTATAGGGAGACTACCACAAATTTTGCCGAAACTTAGGTTTTTTTAATTTTTTTTTATTTTGACGAGCCTTATGTCAGCCAAAGCAATTAATGCTTGTATAGCTGAACCGGCTCAATTTTGAACACTACCAGATTTTTTTTTTAGAGAAGAAGAAATCAGGTAAAGGGATTCGATCCGGGAAACCTCCGATCATCGTCGGGGCCGAAAGATTGTCCAGAATTAGCCAGAATATATCCCATAGCCACTGAAGGAGCATGCTACCGCCATGTTCTCACGCTCTCACGCTCTCACACTACCCTGGCCAGCTGTCCTGGTGGGGACTTTTCCATGGTCCCCTTTCCAGGGGTTCGACCAGATCCGCAACCTGTGGCAACCAGGCTGAGCTTTCTCACCGCTCGGCCACGATGACCACTATAAATGACTATCAAGTGCAAAACCAAGACTCCAGAGTGAAAGCCAAGATGAAATTTCATGCTGACAAACATAACCACACTAAAAGAGAAATGTTTCAAGAAGGAGATGAAGTTCTTGTAAGACAGCCACGAAAGAATAAGTTGTTACCACCGTACAATCCAATTTCGTATCGAGTAACCTACACTCGAGGAACCATGATCACCGCGAAGCGAGATGGTCAGAGCATCACACGAAATCTAGTTGTATTTCAAATTACTGCCACGAGGAAACAACACAACTCAAGACAACAAAATCAGCAGACTGGTGCAGGATAACGAAACCCCCACCAGAGAGGAGGAGACGAAGTCCGATTTTATTTCAAGCAGATGATGGGAATCCCACAACAGAAAGATCGATGGAGGAAAGAATAACCCAACCAGAGAGGAGACAAAATCCGATTTTATTTCAAGCAGATGACGAGAATCCCACAACAGAAAGATCGGTGGAGGAGAGAATAACCCCACCAGACAGGAGGAGACGACAAGATTTTCAAACAAGCCCACAAGCTACAAATTCCACAAGTGTTGTGAACAATGAATAACCAGTAAATCAGTGTGAGAACACGCCAAGCTTTAATGTCACAAAATCTGGAAGAGTGTCAAAACCTCGTACATACTTAAAGGACTATTCCGTACAATAGTTAAATAAGAGTGTCAAATAAAATTAATGCATGATAACCAATTTTACAATTTTAATAATAACATAAATGCTTATAGCCTAATAATACCAATTGTAATTAAGGTAAGTCACAACCCTATTCTGCCAGGGGGGGGGGGAGACGTAATACCTTGATTGAGATATTTTGTACTCTCCAGACAGGGCGTTATACACATCAGTCCCTGTCACTTCCGGTTGTAGAAGATGCGTTGTAAACGGCGTATAATACAGTATAGTATGTTAAGCGTTAGCAAGCCTCAATCTCATCATTTAGGCACAACAACACAACAAGAGAAGATAACACAATTCATCAGGAATTGTATGAATGCCCTGCCAACAAAGTAAGAGCAAGGTATTAAGCAAGCACGGTTTCAGTTAAACGATAAAGTTGGTTTGTTGAAGTTTGAACAAACATTTCAACACCTATTCATTTTTAGAGTTTGGTGTTTGCAAAGATTTTAAGATACAAATAACGCTCTTTAGTGATGCCCCTTTGTCGCCATTGTACAATCGCCATTGTGCTCATCACCACTATGCCAATCGCCACTATATGCATGCATACATGAAGAAGCTTAGGCCCGGTGCACACATGTGTTTTTTTAACGCGCGTTGACACTACGTTGACGTTAGCAATCACTACACACCTGACCGTGAAATAACTCCAGCACATATTCGGCCGCAACCCATTTTGCTAATCCCGTGTACAAAAAATTATATTTTGAAACCAATAACACGATGTTGCTTTTTTCGCCTATCACGTGTACAAAAATATATTTTCAAACCGATGCGACGATATTTGGTACAGTCATATACTATTTACGACGTGTCAGGGAAATATATTATACATCCTTTGCAGATTAAATAAAAAAATCGGATTAGTTCTTTAATTACTTCTCAATGAGTCTTCAATAATTTCTGCAGCAACATTTCATATTTCAGGGTAGTTCTTTACCACAGCCACCTACAGTAAAGGCCGTATCATCTTTGCCTCCAACAATGCTCCGCAAAACGGCGAATCAAATAACGACGCGGCAAGTTTGCCAAGTAGGGTCATCTGTTGACAGAATATGGAACCCTGGGCGGTTAGTTTGAAATTTCGCCGCTTGGTGTAGAGATGGCAGCACCTAGCAAACTTGCGCTTCCTTCTATATCAATGGTTGATTTTACTTGCCTAATTTGTCTTGATCTGATCCGGCCTTTACTGTAGATGGCTGTGTCTTTACTCCCCCAATAAACAATTCCATGTCTATTTCTTCGAAATTGGACGCCATTTTCGGTAACGCTTTTGCGATAAACGACGGATGTGTGCACCGCTCAAGTCACACAAGGTCCTGAGAGACGTAGCGTCAACGCGCGTTAATACAACGCATGTGTGCACCGGGCCATTGAGAGTAGAAGATAAGTAGAAGTTTTTGAGAGTTTTTGAGCCACACAGCGTGAACCATGACGCCAGAATCGTGCAACAAATTAAAGACGCCATTTTTGAGAAAACAAGTCGCGGTCTTTATAGATGTAATCGTTCCTCTAGTTTATCAGACTTATTTATCTACAAATTATGATGCCACAAGTTATGAATCTTATCCCCAAAATGCACATTTTTTGGGGGTAATAGAGGTCAGTTTTTTCCTGCGAATTTCTTGACGGGTAATCAACTAGTGTCACTCCATGATAATCTTGTGGTTTTTTTGTTGTTGTTGTTTCTAACAGGTGTGAAAACCATAACAGGAGCAGTATTGGAATGTGCCAAAAATTTGCGGAATCTTGTCATTCTCACGTGCTTCACATTGTGTGTCTTGGCTTTGCTGGGCATGCAAATGTACATGGGAGATTTGCGTCGAAAATGCGTCAAGAATCTTCCTTATGACTCATCCCATAACATAACTTACGAAGAAGTGCGAAAATTTCGCGAAAATCGCAGTAAGTAAAATTCGATTGGCGTCAAGTTTGGCCTTTAAAAAAAAATTTCCAAAAACTTATAATATGTCAATGGAGCAGTTGCAATAATGACACATTCACCGTGGAGCTTGTATTTGGAGCCAGTCGTGTAACTAGCTGCAAGGGGCACTGGAGATAAACGGAGGTGTAAACATTAGTGTACTTTCTGAAGCGAATGATGCGAAAGCGGATTTCTTAGGCCTTAAAATACGCGATTTTCTGTATTTGTTGGCAGCTGCTGTAATTTTCATCGATTGAAATCTTTCCTTTTCTTATTTATAATCTTAATATATGTTTTGCAGCGTAAGGGACTGGTGTGCGGTGAATGTGCCGTTTGGAGCTAGCCGTGTAGCTACCTGCAAGGGGCACTGGAGATAAACGGATGTAAATACATTAGCGTCCTTTCTCAAGCGGGTGACGTGAAAGCGGATTCCTTAGGCCTTAAAATACCCGATTTTCTTTATTTGTTGGCAGCTGCTGTAATAGTCCATGAGCCGGTCAAGATTACCATTAACGATTACCATTACGATTACCATTAGGTGGGACAAAACGTCAGTTTCGTTTTAGATTGTTCCGTATATGAGTAGCAAGGAATCACTTTCTGGACATTACCGATTCCCAGCTAAATTCGATTTTCTGTTGGCCATCGTGAAAAATGGCCGCCCGTTACACCCAAATGTTAAAGTATGCCTGTATCCAGGAAATGGTTGGTCCTATGAAAAAATATTTCCCGGTTAAATTGTTCGCAATGAAACTTTCCGTATATCTGCTTTCCTATAAAAATATTTACCCTTTTAATTTAATTTTTATAGAGAAATTCAAAGAAAAACATTCAGGAGATGTCGGTCAGCGGTGGGCCTTCAAAAATCTGTGTTAATTATCTCTTCTAGTACCTTTAAATGCAGTTGTGTGCGATTTATGATGTTTTCCTAGGCCAGTAAACAAATGAAGCACGACCGCAAAGGGTTTGTTAACCGGACTAGCATTTTTTCAAGATGGCGGCCAAAACAACAGTGTATATTTTCCAATGAAATTTCATTATTTCGAACAAGGAAATTCGTTGGTTTAATGTTTGTAATTTTACCTTTTTTTCTGTTATTTCTTAATGAAACATCTTACAACATAAAATTTCCTGTGTTACAAATACTGATATTAATTCAAATGATATGTTTGTTTGAATGGCATAACAGATCAAGCATCGCTGTCACATGATTCAATATTATATAGCATATCTTCCTCATCACAATGTTCTTCCATGTTCGAGCAGGTTTGCAGACAGCTGTGCATTTAAGGTAGTTCAATATACACGTACAGTCAGTCTAAAGGCCGGCAAGATCAAGCACACTTGGGGACATCAGGGTCATTACGACATGTGGAGCTGGAGTGTCTTCCACCCATTTGATATGCAAGTGTCCTGCTTGTGTAATCCAACCGTGACCTGAATTTGGGTTCGGCACATCAAAGAACCTTTCTAGGTTTCTTCTCTAAATGCTAGCGTAATCGTTTGCGCGAAGAGTGTACTGAAGAAGCATATCTTCGCAGGGTGATAACTGTCCGGATATCACATCTCCTCCTCTTGCGCGAAGCAGTTGATACCGCAATTCGTTAATTATACCAATTTTTATATTCCTGCAAGTGACAGGCAAACTCTTGAATGGTATTGAAGACATCATCTGAGAGTCTCCAAGATGCACCAAGGTTGCCGAATGCATTCCCAAACTTCTGACTTCGCATTATCTTCAGTAACTAATATTTACCCAACCGGCCAGTGCGATTACGGTATCAGATCCCGTCCAAGGATGAAATCATTACAGCGCCGTGTACATCTCCTCTCCCTTAGCTAAAGCAAGTTTAGTGACATTAATAATTCTGACACGAGCCTTTGTCTCCCGCCTAATGAAAATTTTGCTGGGTATGTGGTGGTTAAGAGCAAGACAGATGATGAAAACATCTCTGTCATCCACAATACACAAATGATTCGGATGGTTTTCTGCAGCATGCTTTGCGTGCACTAGTATCCGAGTATCCACATCTTCTTTGTCTGATTTGAGAGCATCTACCTCTTCGCATTTATCCTTTGTAAGTTCAAGCAACGTTCGCCAAAAGTGACAAACATAACTCTTTCTTCAAGTTTTGATCTTCTTTTCTCTTTTTTTCCAACTCTCGGCAGGAATATGATTAGCTTGCTTTTTGTCTGTGTTGATGCTAGTATCGCTGCCAGTTTTTGATTATGCGTGCTATTCTGATTACACTGAATGTGATCCCTACAAGTGATCCACGTCTGAGGCACTCATCAGATATTTTTGATTCTTCTCTTAATACTTCGAATGCTAAGTTCCAGTCTATCACATCCATGACCAGCATGATACAGGGTGAAAATCTTACATTTTATGAGCTTTCGGATCATACTATTTTTATATCCATACTTCATGTTGGTCTTGGATGTGATAGACTGGACGTAGTATACGATGTGTTCAGAGAAGACTCAATCAAATCACCTGAGCACCTCAGGCGTGGATCATTTGAAACGGTCACGTTCAGTATAATCGGACCAACACACATAACCAAAAAACTGGAAGCGACTACTGGCATCAAGAGAGACAAAAAAAAAACAAGCTAACCATTTCTTGCAAAGAAGAGAGCTGGAAAGAAGAGAAAAGAAGAACAAAACTTGGAGAAAGTTATGTTGTCACTTTCGGTGAACATTGCTTGAAATTTACAAAGGATGAATGTGAAAAGGCAGACGCTCTCAAATCGAACTAAGAACAGACAGATACTCGGGCACTACTCCATGCAGAGCGTGTTGCAGAAAACCATCCAAATCTTTTGTGCATTGTGGATAACACCGATGTTTTCGCCATCCGTCTTGCTCTTAGTCACCACATACCCAGCAAAATCTTCATTAGGCGGGGCACAAACGCTCGTGTCAGACTTATTGATGTAACTAAACTTGCCTTAGCTGTGGGAGATGTGCGCTTCACTGTTAGGATATCATCCTTGGAAGGGATGTGACACCATAAGCGCACTGGCCAATCAGAAAAAAATTAAGTCACTGAAGATGATTATGCGAAGTCACAAGTTGAGGAATGCATTCACCAACCTTGGTGGATCTTGGAGACTCTTAGATGATGTCTTCAATACCATCCAAGAGTTGGCCTGTCAGTTATATTGCAGCAATGCAAAAGTTAGTAAAGTTAAGAAATTCAGGTATCAATTGTTTTACGGAAGTGGAGGAGATGTGACATCTGGACAGTTAACCACTCCGTGAAGACATCCTTCTTCAGCAAACTCTTCTCGGAAATTATCAAGCTGGCATCTGGAGAAAAAAAGCTTAGAAACTTTCCGTGATGTGCTAGATCCAAATTCAAGTCACGGATGGATTACACAAGAAGGACACTTGCTTATAAAATGGATGGAAGGCTCTCCAGCTCCACAGGTCGTAATGTCCCTGATGTCCTGCAAGTGCTCTCGACCTCACCAGCTTTTAGACTGTTCGTTTGTATTGAACAACCTTAATGCACAGGTGTCTGCAAACTTCAAACCTACTGAACATGGAAGAGATGCAGTATAATATTGATTCAAGTGATAGGGTTGCTTGATCAGTTTTGCCATTGAAACAAACCTATATCATTTGAATTGATATTTGTTTTTGTAACATAGGAAATGTTATGTAAAAAGATGTTTCAGTAGGAAATAACAGAAAAATGTAAAATAACAAATATTAAACCAACGAATCTCCTTGTTCGAATTAATGAAATTTTATTGGAAAATATACAACTGTTGTTTTGCCCACCGTCTTGAAAAACGCAATTCCAGTCAACAAATCCTTTGAGGTCGTGCTTCATTGTGTTTCCTGGCCCTGAAAAACATCTTAACACGCTACACAAGCGCCTTTAAAGACACAAGAAACTATAATTAAGATAGATTTTTGACGGCCGTCCGTTGATTGACATCTTCTGAATGTTTTCCTTTAAATTTCTGTCTTAAATTAAATAAAAGGGCCAAATATTTTCACCAAGGAAGCAGATATATGGAAAATTTAATTAGGAACAATTTTGCCGAGAAGTATTTATCGCCTACGCCCAACAATTTCTGATATACAGGCATACTAACACTTGTATTTATAAATAAATAAAAAGACATAAATCGCTGGAAATGATATTAAGGAAAATTGGAAATTAGTAGCCAACAGCGAAATTATACACTAGAAATAATGCAGTTCAGTAAGCCACCTTTATGCACTTACGCTTCGTCAGAGTGGCATGACCCGGATTCAAACTGGCTACCCAGTTCGCCCCCAGATCACTTGCATAGCGCCTTAATCGCTTTGCAACATTTGTATTTAATGGGCAGCCAATTTTCAAGACGGCCGCCAGAAAAACGTATTTGGCTTGGGAATCTGTAATGTCCAGAAAGTGATTCCTTGCAACTCATATATATATATATACCACACGCCATGGCTGTTTACTGTGACGTGCATATCACGTGACTGGGCTAGTCCAATCAGACGGCCAAACAGCCATTGTTCTCGTTCGTCATTGACTAACTCATGGTGACGTCACAGCAAACAGGCATTGCGCATGGTTAAGGACAATCTAAAAAAACAAAGTGTCGTTTTGCTCCACCTAATGGTAGTCAACTCGACATTTTTCAGACCTGGCTCATGGACTATAATTTTCAGTAATTGAAATCCTTTCTTTTCTGATTTACAACCTTAATATATGTTTTGCAACATAAGGGCTTGGTTTGCGGTGCACGTGTCGTTATTGCATTTGGTCTATTAAAAACGCAAAGCTTTTTTTTTTTAATATCAGTTTACCGGTGTGGTGCGAAAAAAAACCCAAAGACCAATAAACTAAATCAATGATAAAAAAAAAAGAGAAAGAATTGATTTTTTGTTTAACAACTCCATTAAAAATGTTTGTTTTAACATTTTTGTTTGTTTGTTTTAACATTTTAAAATAAATAAATAATTACAATTTGTCGTCTGCTTTATGTAGACACGTAACGGAAGGGGTGTGAACCGCTGATACCGCACCTAAAGTTTGGTGTGAGATTTGCGCTGCCCTTTTCAGGAATTTAGCCAGCGGCTCTGCCTTCAGAATACGGCGAAAGCCCTCCTCGGTGTTCATCAGAGATGGAAGTGGGTCACTTTTTCCGACCCATGAACCACTCGAGCTCTGACCCACGACCCACTTGACCCACCTGCTAAAGAACAAAATGTGACCCACCGTGACCCATTCCATGCTATGAAAAAAAATTCAGTATGCAAATGCATGCAATGTTATTTCAAACAGTCAAATTTGTTTAAAGAAGCATTTACTAAGGGTTTTTAGTCTTCCGACTACTAAAGTGTCAAATAACGTACGTAACAATTACCGTGGGTCGGTGGGTGAACGGTCGTGACCCATGACCCACTTGACCCACGATAAAATGTGACCCACTGACCCACCGACCCATGGGTCAGTTCCATCTATGGTGTTCATACAAACCGTTTCAGCACTCAGAGTATTCCGAATGGGGATGACACGAACGGAAAAAGATGCTTTCTGCAGTCGAGACGCGAGCACTTTGCAGCAAGTTTCCAAGGATGTCCACGTGTAAAATGTAAACCCGGCATACGGTCAAAGAATGGTAGATCCACCTATACAAGGTCGCGTAGGATTTTGTACGTTAAGATAAGATCGAACTTCACTCTTCTAAGTTCAAGAAGTTCGAGGCCAGCTCTCGCGAGTCGAACGAAATGGCAAACGAAAACCTGGCAGTCCCTTCGTGAACTTTCGCTGCACGGACTCTATTTGGCCAATGTCATCCAAAAGGTACGGCGACCACACAGGTGAGGCAAATTCAAATTCAAAGTGCAAATCAAAACGCAAAATCCAAATAATAACTTCAAATTCAAAATCGAAATGCCAATTTAAAATGAAAATCAAAACAAACTCTACTTCAAAATCAATATGCAAATTCAAATTCAAAATGAAAATCAAAACGCAGATTCAAGTGCAATTTCAAACCGCAAAATCAAAATCAAAATTCAATTTCAATTTAACGTTTTTGCATGTGGCCCAAGTGCGCCATCTATTGCTTTCCCCACGGGAGGTTTCCTAGGGTCCACCAAGGAAGTGCCAACGGCAAATTCAAGTTTCACGATTTCACTTTTAGCACGTGACCCAGGAGCGCCACTCTGCTTTTCGTATGGCCTACAAACGCTAACATTACGACGTCACTCTCGGAAGTACAATACAAGAAAGAGAGTAAATTTGAATTAGTTGTTTACACTTATATTAAAGGTCGCGTCATTATTACAGCGCCAGTAAAGTTTTCAAAAACCTTATTAACCGAATAAATTAATTGCGAACCAACGCCGTTCTTGTTTGAGATCCATTATTTCCACTGTTTGCCTTCTTTCCCTACCTCTCCCCCCCCCCCCCTTTCGCGCTCGCCTTAACGTGTTTCGCGCGTTTTGATGAACGAATTAAGTTTTTCTCTCAAAATAAACAATTGCTAATGTTAGGCTTTTTTCAACATAAGCGAGACAGCAGGCCCACCGTACTAGCATAGTTGTTACTTGCAGTGTGTGATAGAGGTGTATGACTCAATATTTTCGTTGGTGGCGGTGTCAAGTCTTATATCAGGTGCAGTATTGTGAACCTTTTGAACTTTCTGCTTATTGTTAAAAACTATCGTACTAATGATTGTTTGGCTTGCAGTTAAATACTTATTATTAATATTTTAATATACAGACTACATTTTGCACAGCAGTTCCTGTAAACAATGTGACAATTATCGCCAGAGGCAGCTCAAACAGCGGTGGCTAAACGTGCTGTTTTATTTTTACTCGGCAGCGATGACCCACATCTTTAGTGTGGGCTGTGAAAAGAGGCTACAAAGAGCTATACAGGAAGTAAATGGTGGAGCAAACGAAAGCTTGTTAACATAAATTGGATACATAGCATAGGCCTATATTTAAAAAAGAAGTTAAAATAAGAAAAAGGCCAGCAAAGAGCAGCAGTACGTCACACCAAAAGGCAAAGAGGCCAACTTAACCCAGTGAATATTGCACCCAGATTTTTAAGGAGCATTAACAAATGTGGTATCGTCATTAAAATAAAAACTTAATATACGTTTGAAATGAAGATCTGTTTGCTCCGCCTGCAATAGGTTCAAAGCCTGTTTCCTAGTAACGACTACGATTGCGCGTTAATGCAACAGGCGCAAAAGTAATATCTACCTGGATGGGAAATCGAGCCGTGTCATCAGGTGTCATCGTGTCTTGTGGTATATTGGTCTAAAAAAAAAGTGTATGATTTTTGCTGTTGGCTAATTTCCAATTTTTCTTAGTATATTGATCTCGCATCTGCTGCCTAGTTTAATTTATATGGTTTTGGAACGAACCTATGTTTTTGTGAATGTAACAAAAGGTTTTTTTTTTTACAGCTAACTGGTTTGTAAGATCAGGTGAAACCGAACCCCAGGTTTGTGGGAATGCTTCATGGACGACGTAAGTTGCATTAACCGTTTTTTTTCTAATAAATAAATTTCTTTTAGCTGTAAGACAACTGAATGAAGCAACTTGAAGGCACATAAAGATGTTGCAAAACCTTCCCGTTGTTCGCTAACGTCTTATTCATTTTCTTTTCATATGTTAAATGAAACTTGTCCAATAGTGACGTTTCCGGTATTATCAGCACCATCATCGGGCCATGTGCATTATCAAAAAGGTGACCTTAAACGTCAAGCATGTGAAGCTTAATTCGGAACAAATAAATTTAAAAATAAGACCGCAATAAGCTCGGGAGTCATTTTGCCCATTGTTTAAATCTGAGTGAACACAACTTCAAAATGGAGTTTTTTTAAAAACAAAATAAAAATACAAACTGTGAATTCTGACATTTTAAAATGGCCTTCTACCAGTAAACTTGAAAATTAAAATTAAAAAAAAAAACCTCTTATTGCGTACATTTAGGCAGATTTCCTATACAGACCTGAGTTCAGTAGAAAGAAATTGTCAGGTTTATGGAAGGTTGTATTAAAGGCCAACGTAAAAAAAGGCAGAAAGTGACTATGCAACAATACTACGACGCCCAAACCAGCGTTATCTTCCTTGCAGGTCTTTTATCTTGTTTCACGATAAATCTAAACAACGTTGCAAAGAAATTGTATTCACGTCCAATTCACGAAAAATAAACCAACTATAATAACAAAGCCAACAACTGGTAAAGAGGCCACCAAGTTGAGAGCGGTTCGGGGGTCCCGGCCCGCCCCGGCTTAATGGCGCGTCGACAACTTGGTCATTAGCGCCAATCCCAGTCACAGTGCAGTGGTCCGGGTTTCAACAAGTAAGTGCCGGACCGTAAGTGGCCGTCGACACCAATAACATTCAGGAGGGTCAACCCCCCGCAAAACGAAACAGTGAGTAAGTCGGGTGTGACCAATGCGCAAACGGGCCAACACAACCTCCTCACGACGACTGCGGCGACACGCCGAGCGCCACTCCTCGACAGTGCCTTTAATGGCCCGTAACTTATTACCGTCCTGTCTGTACCACAAGGTTTGCCAAAAAGCGTGTAACCTCAGACGCAGAGTTGGAAAGGCATCTGAGGGAACAAGGCTGAGATTCCTACCAAGAGGGCCAGAAAGGGCCCCTTTCGCAGCAGAATCAGCTTGCTCATTCCCTGCTATCCCAACATGGCCCGGGATCCAGCAGAAAAGCACGGTTTTCCGCTGGCCAGGCAAGCGGGAAAGCAAAGCTTGAACACGTTGTGTCAAGGGGTTCCGAGGATCGTAATTCGCCAAGGACTCCAGGGCACTCATGGAATCACTAAAGATAATGAAATGCGTGCCCTGAAGGTCAAGGATCCATTCCACCGCCAAACCAAGAGCCAAAAGCTCTGCAGAAAACACAGAATAGCCTGATGGAAGGCGATGTGCAACCGTTACTCCCCTACACACACAAGCACAGGCCACACCAACGTCTGACTTCGACCCATCAGTAAACAGGCGCTGATAACCGGCGTACTGAGAACACAGCCGCCGGAACTCCTGTAAGTACCGCGCAGGTAGAGTGGAACCCTTCGGGAGGGACGCCAGAGCGAAAATGAAACAGCCACTTGGGACAAGCCAAGGGGCAACTGGCATCCCCCCAAGCCTCAAGACGCAGGGTATTTCAAAGGCTAACTCCTCTGACAGGACTGCTGGAGCCTATCGCGGAAATCGCCCTTACCCACCCTGCGTCTACCGACTCGCAAGTCTGGCTCAAAAACCACGGACCACGCAGGACTGGATTGCACAGCACGCAAACGCACAGCAAACTGAATGGCAAGCTGTCGCCGACGAATGGTCAAAGGTGGCTCCGAGGCCTCAGCATAGAGGCTGACCACTGGAGAAGTTCGAAATGCCCCAGTCGCCACACGCAGGCCACTGTGATGCACAGTGTCCAACATCCGGAGAGTCGAGTCACTAGCTGAACCATACACCATGCACGCATAATCAAGTTTGTTGCGGACAAGGGCTCGGTAGAGGCGCAACATGACAGTGCGATCGGCACCCCATGAAGTGCCCGACAGGACCCGCAAGATGTTAAGCGCCCGCAAAGCCTTGTCTTTAAGTTGACGCAAGTGTGGAAGCCAAGATAACCTGGAATCGAACACCAGACCCAGGAAACGTGCCTGTGGCACAACAGGAATTTGTGCCTGTCCCAAGTACAGGCAAGGATCTGGGTGCAGTGTTCGTTGGCGGCAAAAGTGGACACACACAGTCTTGTCCAGAGAAAACCGGAAACCATTACTGACCGCCCAGGTCTGGACTTTATTAATCGCCAGCTGTAGCTGCCGCTCGCAGGTCTGCATGCGAGCTGCCAGAAAGCGCAGGCCAAAGTCATCGACAAACAATGACTGGGGAACAGCAGCTTGCTGAGCAATGGGGTTGATCCCTATAGCAAACAAGATGACACTAAGAACACCTCCTTGAGGCACACCATTCTCCAAGACAAACGGGCGGGAAAGAGTCGCCCCGACACGAACGCGAAAAGAACGGCCTGAGAGGTAAGCGGAAAGCAACAGTGGCATCTGTCCCCTCAAGCCATAGTTATAGAGATTACGGAGAATCCCATAACGCCACGTCATATCATACGCCTTCTCCAAGTCAAAGAAAACCTGAACCAGATGTTGA